>VKON01000334.1:231668-262554 GCA_009741485.1 Malurus cyaneus samueli | reverse complement strand
CGAAACAATGCCACTCATCAGCGAGCAGGCATCGATGCGGGCTCAAGTCTGTCGACGGAAAAGGCCATGCAACCAGCAGGACAATGGTCGCGTGGATCCAGCCGTCACCACCCCCTCAGGTCATTTCCCCCACCTCTTTTCCTATTTTCCTGTTCTTTCTACTTTCCCATTCACCACTAAGGAAGCACGAAAACTCTCCTGCCCTTGCCTGTAGCCTTGACAAGCACAAGCCCTTCAGGGCGTCTCCGCGGAAATAATCCCAAACTACACGATCCCACCACACATTCACAACCCCACACTCGTCCGCCTACCACTACCAGTCTACCAAAACCTAAAGAACATGCGAAGCGAATAATAGCCCAAGTAGGGGATATTCCCTGGTGCCACCTACCAAAGACCATCCTGCACCGGCTCCCTCTGCAAAAGCCACCCACCATATCCCTAGTCCTCCCCCTGCCTGCCACCAACTCATAGAGGAGCTTTGTGACTCATTTAGGTGTCACAGAGACAGATCCTGCTGCTCCTCCCTGAAAAACCACCAGAGAGAGGGAGAAGAGCTGCAGGTAGGACCACGAAGAACTACACAGGCACAGACACGATGCAATCCCGCCCACGGGAGAGGAGGAGTCGCACCGCACGGCCTGAACTCCCTGGATATCATTCCACATCTACCTACTCCCTCAGAGCCATGAAAGCTCGTTCACCTAGCCTGTGAACGGAGCGTCGGATCTATCACCTTCACCCTGGGAGCAAACGCGCTGGTGGGGGACTTTGAATTCGCGTGTCTGGTAGACATTTCGCGCCTGCAAGGGAAGGGAGATGAGCACACAGCCCACACAAACCAGGGGGTCAACGCCTCGAGGCAGTGTGGCGCTGCTGCGCACGACCCGAAAACGCAGGGACCCTGGACCCCTAAGCGCCAGGACCTAAACACTCCCTGGACAGACACGTTGGACCAAGGCAGACCACTGTAAGCGAATCAATACCAGTTCATACCCACCTCACACTACAGCAGAGCAACATCCCCCATGTGGAAGCACTTCTCCCCACTCTGCACAAAAACTACCCCCACCCACAACTCCCACAAAAAAACATCCATCACATGCGCAGATGAATCTGCGAGTCCTCCCCTCCCCGTCTCACAGAAATCTCCTACATCACGCGTCCGATCTCCGAAACTTGCTCGAGACAGCCGCCTTGTGGCCAAGGGACAGGACCCCTCCCCTGCACCGAACACTCTCCCTTAGGATCTTGCACCAGGTCCATCCAGGCATCCATCGGTTCCCTCGTGTCTCCTGATCGGTTTCATCTTAAGACGCATCAGCTCTTTGCTCGCGCATGGGTAGTCCCAGCAGCGGACTGCGAAGCGACTCACGCACACCGAGCGGCAGCTCCGGCGCCCGTCCTACTACCGCTTGTGCCTGCCCACTCACTTCGGACTTTCAGGGTGACCGCTGGCTTCGCATCACCACCGCTGGCTGGACTCAGGGACGGAGCCCAGTCACGTCCACCCTAAGACCATAAATAGGGCTCGGTCCAGCCCGCCAAAGACGCGGCTGGGCATAGGCGACCTGAAGACTGACGAACTTGTTACCCCCAGAGTAACTCGTCTCTCCGCACAGCACACACATCGTTCCCCCGGCGCCAGAGCTGGCAGATGTTCCTGAAAAACCACCCCCGACGTCCCTCTTCACGCTTAACCTCAATCTCCCGAGCAAATTAACTTCCCTCCATCGCCTCGGATCCCTCGGGAATGGGAACAGGGAGAACGACCCAGCCCCGTCCTCCTTGGGAAGGTGCAGCCCATCCCTGTTTTCTAGGCTAAGCCTTTTTCTTGTCCTGTGGGTCCTGCTCTCCACCCTCTGCCCTTTGCTCCTGTCCGCTTGCCTTTGATGTGTCCCCACAATCGGGAAATGGAAGTTTTTGCTCGCGAACCAAGAGCCGGTGAATACGCCCCCACGTGACCACGGACCGATATACACGCACACGCCACTCATTCTCCACCTGGGAATCAGGCAGCAGAACCAAGCGCACCGCCCGTATCTCTCAAGCACTAACTCCGACCCAAAACAACACAAGCTTCCATGTGTCCCCTGGAAATACACGTGGCAATTCACATTCACCACAACATGTCGGGCACAGCATCAAGGAGATGACGCCTTTGCTACCAACCCCGCAATCCACAACCCAGAAGCACACAGAGCTGAGGAATGTCGGGTTGGCGTGGAAAACAGAGGCAACGACAGCACTTCTCCCTCTCAGAATTTTTACGCAATCAC
Source organism: Malurus cyaneus samueli (assembly GCA_009741485.1). Taxonomy (NCBI): domain Eukaryota; kingdom Metazoa; phylum Chordata; class Aves; order Passeriformes; family Maluridae; genus Malurus; species Malurus cyaneus. Next base: position 260,275 of record VKON01000334.1, on the reverse strand, counting down.
CTAACTGAAATCTCTTACTCCAACTCTGTAAACTGGAAATGGCGGCAAATAATAGATAATTCAATACGGGCTCACCGGAACCTGGTATTCACGATTGCGAAAAGATTAATTATCAATCTCATTTCTAACCTGCCCCTCGCCAGAGACAGGGAACTCCACTACCAGGTCTCCAACCCCTGTCTCACCATGGTACTCCACGCGACGCGCGACACTTAAAGGAACTAACGCACCTCTACTGGACGTTTATTCCTTACCCAATACCAACCAAATCCCAAGCTGAGGCTTAGAGTCTGCAGACCATCTTTGCAGCTCTCCAGCGAACTGCTTTCGAACACGAAGCCCATTCCCCCAGGAAAACTCAGCACAAGCTCGCAGAAACATCTCGCATTCGACCACCCAGCTGTACAACAGCTGAGGCGTCTGGGGTCGCGTGCTCACCCATACCGCAAATACCCGAGACACCTCTGGACTCGAGGACTCGTGCCGCCAGGAAGTTTCCACTTCCCATCCCCAGCAGTGAATCCGGCTGAGCATCCTGAAAAATTTTGCTGACACCAAAATCCTTGCTGGTGGGATCTGTCTCCTTCCCCATGTGTGCAAGGAGGGAAAAGAGCTCCTGGGGGAGGCAACACCCCGAATTCTGAGTGCTGAGTTTGCTTTCAGTGCAGCCCCAACTTCAGCTGAATAAGCAGCGTCTGTTCTTTCCCTGGAGCTGAAATTTCGCCTGGGAAGAAGTTCTTGTTTCCCAAGAATTTGCTGCAGCTCAAAAAGCCACCCCCTGAGCATCTGCTGCGTCCTGTTTTCGAGCCAAGTCAGCCCAAAGCAAAGAGCTTCCAGGATCTCTGTGTCCCTACGGATTTCTCCGTAGCGTCGGGTGATGTTACCCAGCTGGGAACACCTGGAATTTCTCCTGACAAACATGGATGGACAGGTTGAGACAAGCATCATGAGCTGGTCCTCACACCCTAAGGGGACTCTGATGCTTTCCTGCTTCCCAGGCAGAAAAAGTTCCCTGAGAAATCCCCTCCTTGCATTCCGGAAGACTTCCCCTAACATCTCATCACTTCGTGGGCAATCCATGACACGGACCACGACACTTCGTGCTCACCGCCAGCCTCTCCTTCTCCTCACGACCTGGCAGCAGGACACGGAGTAGGCCCTCTGGCCATGCAGTGAGTGATATGCGACTTGCGAGACACTCCTCTGCTCCTACTGCTCTACCGGGCAGCATCAGCATCTAGAGCAACTGCTGGCGCAACAAAAGCGATGAGATAGGACTAGGGACGAGTCAGCCCGTGCCACCAAAACCTCCCGCAGCCATGGGGGGAAAAGGCGGCGTGGACGCCACATTCCAAGTCCAGGCCTGCGGCCCTGACCAGCCTCCCTCTCTCTTGTCATCCACACCAGCCACACGCCCTCCCAAGCCAGTCAACTGGATTGGCCAGAGGCGGATCATTCCCACGCGACTGCACCACGACGCACTCTGAAGGCTCGAGGCCCCCCGCCTTCTTCGCCCAGTCACCTTGGCAAACGCCGGATGATCGAACAACGTCGAGGATGGCGCGCCGCGATCTCTCAACCCTGGAGGTAATGGCAGAGGCCACAATGAGCACCAAACTTACACGAGAGCAAAACATCACGGACTCGGATTTGCGAGGGTCTCGGCGGTACACCTTCAAAGAGCCTCAGCTAGCGTTCCGAACTGCGCCTATTCCCATGCGGCCCAGCGAAGCAAACCACTGGCACTCGCCAAGCCTCCATCCACACTCACCGTCTCTTGGTCGAACCACACCTCCTAGGCGATCCAGCGGCACCACAATTCCCCGAGAAGTCCGCAATTCGATTCCAGACAGACAGACCCACTCTCTCCAACGGCCAAGTAAACCCAAAGCAGGAACTTCACCTTCACCCACGACTATTTTACCATCTACACCTGCCCCTTCTACCAAGTCGGGATAGCATCCTCCTGTGTCTGTTTCCTCCTCCCTGTCTTCCAATGTCCCTTCTGCGTCCAGTCTGTATGGAACACCCTTTTACTTGGGGACCACTAGGGACCAGTCGGCTGCAGACCTCCGGAGCGCCTATTCTCCCTCCAGCCCACAGTGCAGCCAAAGGGATCGTTCCATGGGAAAACAGAGATGGACACATCTCTCCCATGTTCTCCAAACCCCACACTAAACCCTTTAAACCCTTTCTCCCAGCCCAAGCTGCTCCTAATCCTCTTTGGCTCAGTCAGAATTGACCCAATCGCGGCAGCCCCCTCTTTTCCTGACACACCGACAGCGGCGACCACCAGAAACACCCCGCAGGAAGATCCACCGAGTTTTTGCCCTATGCCCTCCCCCAATACAGCATCCCGGTCGGAGCCACACGGGTCCAAGGAACTTGGGAAAACTAGGCAGTTCCTCAGGATCTGTGCTCCTCCCCTGTGCCAGCTCCTGCCCAACTCACTCGCATCCCTCGAGCGCCACTCAACTGGCACGCGTAAGGAATTTCACCCAGCCTGTTAAGGCGAACGCAAACGATTTCGCTTATCCTGGACCAAGGAACCCACTCGGAGCAGATGGTGCTGACCAGGCAGAAGGAATGTAGATCCCAACAGCACATCGCGCTGAATTCCATGTGCTCTCGCTACGACTCTTCACCTGCTCCCAGCAAGACTAAGGCACCGAGACGCTACTCCCTCCAAATATCTTTCAAGGGAAAGCTTCTTCCCTCCCTCCTCTGACACCACAAGCACAATCCCACATTCTCCATGATCATCTTCTCCTCCTTCTGTCTTCGTGAGATCTTAAAACAACCTCGTTCCCACGTCCACAATACCACTCTCTCCCACTTTCTCGCTCAACTCCCTCGCTCTGCACACGCTACCCACCACCCGGCCACAAGCCACGTGAATTCGGTGCATGCACTGCTTTCATCTTCCCCTCTGGCACCGTGGCGGGAGGGTGCTGAGACAGTGCGCAGCCACACCCGTCGTCCCTGGCACCCAGCCAACCTGCCTCTTGCGGTCAGTTCCCCTGAGTACCCAGCCTGCCATCAAAAAGCCTCCTCAGCACCCCCCAAAGGGTGCGCACCCTAAGAGATAACCTATGAGTAGCCCCAAAGGTCACCAGCCATCCATCTCGCTGCCTGCCCCCCCAGTCGCATCCTCTTCCTCATCGCCTCATATCCTCAAAATCACTCTATGCCTCCCACCGCTGCGGTCGCCTGCGTCGGCATCAGAAATAGACGCACCACCGGGTCACATCTCTGCAAATCTCAACCACTTCTACGCTGACTCCATGGAAGACCCAGCGTGCTGCTCGTCTGCACGACACCTCACATACGTGAAACGAGCCGCTTTCTTTACCGAACAGCGTCTGAGACCTCAGGAACTCCTTCTCACTAAGGGCGAGCAGTCGCACGACCCAAACGAAGGATGCTGCCTTACCTTCTCTGATTCTCTTCTATAGATTTTTTGGAAGCCCCCAGCTGCCCAACATGAGTACAAGTCTTGAGAAGATATCGCGGTTCTGTAGGAATGCACCAAGGAGAGGTCGCTGCCCAGATTACCTCATTTCCTATCCTAAGTTCAAGAGCGACACGCGGCTGACCATCCTCCAGACACGCCTTTTCCACCCCTCTTCCCAGCCGAACTCTTTCCCCTGTGAAAACCCCCGAAATCGCACAGCAAAAATGCCTGCCCTCGGGACGACTTGACTGGACGCTCCATCACCAACCGACCACACGATGCACAAGCACATTCCCAAAACCACTCAGACGGTTGTACGACCGAACCTCTCCACCGACTACTCCCTTTCGCTATTTTGGGAATCCCGCAACTCACCCAAAAACCCAACGGTCAAACACATGACATTAGGCACTTGGATAGAAACGAAGCTCCACCTCCAGGTCTGATCACTACACCTAGGATTCGCCGCAGCACTGCGGCCCGATGGCACAGGAAAATATACGTGCGAGACGGGCTAGCAAATGCTGCTTGACTGACGTGGACCGATGGTGACGTCCACAGCGAACAGGGAACCATAATCCCATGGTACGACCTCGGGGCCAGACGCGCTCATCGGTCACGACGCGCTGTCACACCACCTAGGCAGAAACGCTGCTTGCTCCCTGTCACACCTCGGTAAAGTCGGTGAAAGGCGCTAGAGCATAAGTGAGATTCTACTTCCCTCACAGGCAGACACGAGCTTGACCAACAGAGCAGCTAGTCGCATCGGCTTTCTTAACCTTGGATTAAGCGCCCGACCTGCCCTGACATAAACTCGGACGGTAAGAATCCCTTCCTTCCCAAAATTCTCACCCTTGCTGCCTCCTGAGCCAGCTGCAGCCGGGCCAGGAAGTCGTTCTGGGCACGCAGTAAAGTCATCTTCTCAAAGACACATTCCTGGACCTGGGCCACCATCATCACGACGCACACAACACCAGACACAAGAACACACCGAGCGCGTGTACTGAATCACTATCGTCGTATCCAGACCCGGACATTTGAAAGGTTTCTTCTCTTCTCAACCGTAGTTAAAGGCACCTGAGGAGGCATAAAAGCTCCTGGACCTAGTTATCTCCTTTCTGTTCACAATGGCTGTAGTCGAGGAGCCGACTCGACCTCATTGGGATCGCCACCACGGTACCGCACCCACCACCACCATTTACAGCGACGTCCAAACCACTCTCCACCCCACCAATGGTCGCGAACGGTCCAGGGGCCACCCTTGTCCAAACAAAACCCTTTGGGCTCTTTGTCACCGCCGGCTGGAGTGATTCCAGCTCTACAATGGTTCCTCTTTCTTTTCTCCGAGGTGCAGGCACGAACTCGCATCAGCCATTCCCTTCTTCACCCCCCGAACCTGGGCGAACACTCCAACTTCGGGGTGACCATTCGCGAGGATCATCCCATATCTCCTTTCCTCCGGCACAGTAACCACTCCGAACTGAAAAGCCACCTTCATCGCTGACACCATTGCAGCCCTCTTACAGCAGATCTCTTATCCCTTACACACTGAACCCCACCCCTTCGTTCTGGGCACCCTAAAGCGCACTTACTACCCACCTGTGCGCGATAAACCGCGCTCCCCTGGACACGAGGACGAGGGCGGACCACGTACCACAGGCCTCTCTGGAACGCGCCCATCCGACGGCCCTGCGCCTTGAGGCCAGGCAGCGGACAGCCGCCGGCAGACCCGCACGGCTCCGCCATCCTGGGGCCTGGTCAGCGCTTCCCGAGGTCTGATAGATGAACCGCTGCATCCTTCCGCAAGCCGACCAGCAGCCCGCCTTCCGCGCTGGGTATGGGGGACCCCCCAGCGCAGCTCACCTACCTGGAGAAAGAGATCGCGATCAGTGTCCCATCAGCCTGCTGCCCACCCTCTGCGTACGCTCGATCCCGCCAAAGTGTCCCCTGACATCGATGTCCCCATAAAAGAGATCTCCCTTGCCGTATCTACGCGAGCACGCGTTGGGCTTTGCGGGAACTAGAGAGGACAATTCCAAAGGTCTGTCATCCAACTCTAACACCCTCCATGACACCTCACTGGATGCCGGAACAGCCCTGGAGCGCTCCGTTTCCAGTTCAGCCCACCACTCCCCATCATGCCTCATGGATTCACATGTGCTTTCCCTCTCCCCATTAACCCCTCTGAGGCAATCAGCCAAATCCACGCATCCCGCGTTCCAACCCGCAGCCCCAGTGCGCATTCCATCCGGGAAATTGTTGCGCAACTCCAGAACCTGACCCACTCCCAGCCAGGAAGTGGGCAATCGTGTGGAACACCAGGAATAGACAAACCACCATTGAAGAAGAACTACCAATAGTTTGTAGCGAGAGGAGTGGCCGAAGAACGCGCTCCTGTTCAACACACAGTAGAGCTGGGCTGTGCAGTAAATCCCAACATACACAAACCACTCCGACATCCGGCCCTCGTTGCCGGCCTCGGGGCCTCCGCCATGCCCTGCCGGGGACGTGGCACACTCGGACGACCCCAGAGACGAATGGAACAAACGCAGGAAGGAAACGGCCACACCGCCGGTGGAGCGTTAACAGCTATCAACATGCGATGCTCAGAGGTATCTGATGGAAAATGTCTCAACCTACTGAGACCGCGGAGGCCTCCCAGGGAGCAACCCACTCCCAGGCCCTCTCGTTCCACGTGCACACATAAAGGCGGCCATCCTAAAAGCTGGGAGAATTGAGCACCACAAAGAGTATTGGCGGCAGTCACTCACGGCGAACTAGATCGTCTGAGAGCAACACTGCCGAGGAAGTAGCCGCTCTTAAGATTAGATGCGGCGTATTCATTGGAACCAAGCACGAACATCTTCGGCTTTCAAGGCTGAGGGAGGCGACCTACGGAGTCTAATCTCCTCTACATGGGCGTAGAGAACGAAATAGAGTAGGAGATCCTCAGCAGAAACCTGGGCCATGCACACACTGAGCCCCAATACACCCCCTGGAATAAGCTGTCCAGCGACAGGCGACTAATTTGGATGCGGGCTCCCTAGGACATACACCTGGGGAAAGGAGGATAAGTGGGGCAACCCCGCCACAGATATTGAATAATCACGGCGTTGTGAATCCATCGACTCTTTAACGCAGCCTTTACCCCGAGCCACAAACCGACCTCCACGATAACGGCTCAGCCCACGCGGCAACAATTTAGCGTCGCAGCCACACACCCAACATCTGGAACGAGCCAGCCCTGGATCTCCATCGCCTGGACCAAACTCCGGAATTCTGGACTTATATAATGTACGGCAGATATCTCGCACGGGTTCTTCTTCATCCTGCCTCACAGCAATTCCTTCTCTCACCTCTTCCACGGCCTACACCCGGAGAGACGTCCCTAAATATCTTTGGAACCCCACCAAACCAACGCGCCACAGGTGCTCCCAGGGAAGGGTAATTCTACCCCTGAAATACAGAATCAAATGTGGAACTTGCAGCAAGCCAGCGAGACAGGGTCTCCCTCCCAGAGGACAATGCAGCCACCCTCCAAGGCAGTCGATCCGGACACAGCCAAACTTGGACATCCACGGGACACAACTGCCGCATCCCATCACATTCCTTGCACTTCTCTTTCTTCAAACACGCAACCCCTCTCTCCATCAGTGCCACTGATCGCAAACTGGCACTGGGGAACAATGCAGACAGCTTTGGGCAATAACTATGACCAATCTTAGTTATCGCCTATTCTTCTTTCTTCCTTCACACCTCCTTATATGAAAACATCGGCGTTGAGAATTACCACCATCGTCTCGGCTAAGAGTCAACTCGGACGCAAAATCTTCGGAACCAAGCGTTCCTCCTAAAGAAAAGCGGTGACACACACTCCCTGTCCCACTCGAACCAAATCCACACTTTCGCGCCATGAACAAGAAAACCGCCATTCTATCTCAACACACAAGCTGCGCAGACATGCGCCAGAAAACCCCCAAACAAACGAATGAACTTCCAGAACCTTACCTCCACCACACTCCCGCTGCAAAACAACACAACCACAAAGCCTCAGAGACCAGCAGCAAGTGCCAAAGCACGCGGGCAGCAATAACCAAAACAACGCTGGATGGTTTGTTCAACGGGACCAGCGGGAAGAGAAGCCGCTCCACGGAGCGACCTCGGGGGCAACAACACATACGGAACCCTCGGTGAACTTGACTGTGCGTCTCCTTCGCAGTCCACAGCAGATAAGAAGCCCAACTATGCTTTGTAACAAAATCAAGCAAAAATTTGGGTTGCATTATAAAACTACTAAGAGGTAAGAGAAAAAATCTGAAGCAGAGATTGAAATGTCAATGATTTTGTCTGTATTTAGGGATAAGACCCCACAGATTCTGCCACAGATTGTCTCTAACTGCTGGAAATAGGAAGATTACTGTCTTGTGTTTCTAAATAATTTGAATGAGAATAAACAGAACTGTTAATTAGGCATAATGAATCCTTAAATTACATACACTGTTGAAAAATCTGCTGGATTCAGAGAATGAACCAAAATACAACTAAATTTTGTGGAAATAGAGCAAGAATGTCTTTTTACAAAGGCAATTCACCAATTTGAATTTGTTTATATGCCTAACAAGATATTTTATTGAAGGAGATGTGTATGCAATGTATTATGTTAATTTCTAGTTGCAGTGTGAACAAGAAATGCAACTTTGGAAAGGGCTGTCAAATACATCCAAGTATATCTCACTGCACTAATATTTATTAGTGGATATATTTTAATAAGTCCTGAGAAAGGACTGTAGTGTTGAGCCTTTATTATTATCTTCAGGTTCACATTTGTTCTTCTTACTCTTCACTAATAGGTAGCATAGATCAGTCCGTGTTAAAGGAATTACCTCCTGATCTCCTGGCAGAAATTGAATCCACCATGCCACTTTGTGAACGTGTGAAAATGAACAAGCGCAAACGTAGCACAGTTAATGAGAAACCAAAATATGCTGAAATCAGTTCTGATGAAGACAATGACAGTGAAGAAGCTTTTGAATGTAAGTAGTGCATATAAGCCCCAGTGGCTGTTGAAATTCTTATATGTGGAGTAAAGTAAATTATGGAAAATTTTCACAGTAATTATATGTTTTAAGGGATTCTGGGTTCATTCTACCCACTCAACAGATCTGGCCATCTTTCTAAACAATTCATTGAAATGCTGGAAAACATTTCACAGTGTGGTTTACCATGGTGCTTTGAAATGATTATTCTTTGTGGACTGGGCACTAGATTGAAGGTAGGCAGAAATAAGACAGCATTAACAGATCAGTTCCTCTGCGCATATCAGCAGCGGACTGGATGCCAGCCAGGTCTAATCTGGATGCTGTGTAGCCATGTCTGAACAGCGATATCCCTATATTAATACTTTTTGCATGCCTATGTGATATCTGAAGAGAGCATACATTCAGCCCCAGACTAGAGGAAAATTTGCACATACACGTTCAAGACAATCTCCACAGGTGAAATTGCTAGAGGGCCTCAGATCCTGGGGTTTTTAAACACATATTCTCAATGCACTGCTGGTAATTTCATTGAAATCAGGGGGACAATACACAGAGCATAAAACCAATAGGAAATCTGGCCAAATTACTGCAAAAACCAGCTGCAAGTAAAGGAACAAAAGTTTTATTATGATTCATACAGATGCTTAAAAGCTAGATGTGCTACATGTACTTACACTAGCAGGAGTATTTTTCTACAAATATATCTTTAAGTCTCTCCTAGTCTACAATGAAAAGTAAATTTTAAAACAGAATAATTAGTAAGAGAGATTGCTTGGAAAGGAAATAAGAAAAGGAGACAAATCAGTAATGCATTGTATACCAGTCTTGGCAATAGTTTCATAACCAAAATCTAATTCAATTCAATTTCAAATTTGGTTTTAAAACTATGCCTGAATGTTTTGTGTCGTAATTTTAAGATTGTGAACATTTTGAGGAACTGTTAGAACAGAATTCATTCTTATTTTCCCTATACTGTGCACAACAAACATATCAGTAAGATAAAAAGTGATATATTTTAAGTAAGAAAACCCAGAAAACCCACCCACCAAAACAAAAGGCAAAAAATCACAAGCTACTACTTTCATACCTCCTAGGAATATCTATTCTTGTTTTCCTTATTGATTTTGTTCTGGAGGTAGAACACCACTCAATCTTTAAAAATAAGCCAATTACCACAGTGTTAATTATACATCAATGAAAAATAAAAATGCAGGTACTCTAAATATTTGGAAAATAACTTAATTTCGTTTTCAAAAGTTCTAAGTATTCTATGTTCTCCAATATAATTTCAACTAATGCTTAAATTGCACTCTCTCCTAGTACAGATATTTCACATGACAGTATAATCTTCCCCCTTTTTTTTTTATTAGGGAATATGAAAAGCTTTCTTGAATAAAGAAGGGAATAGGAGAAAAGAGATCAAATTATTGAAAAGAGTTCCATAATCTATCTATAAAGTGTTTCTGTCACATTGCTTCCTGGAATGAGTCTGCTGCATGCCCAGTTTCCTTAGTTGCTGAGGATTGCAAATAACCAAATCTAAAAAGAGTTTTACTCATGCAGTACACAGGAGTTAAGCATGACTGCACGTGTATGAACAATTCTGATATACATGGTAAAGGACTCCCTGTCCTTTCTGAAGAAATTCAGGGATATTATATACTGTGAAACTTCACTCAAGATTTTTTTAATATTTACTTTATTACTTATGTTATTTTGAGTCAGGGCAACCCAATCTTCACTAGAAACATCTTACTAAATTCTATTTTTTTATAGCTCCATATTTTATAATAAACATACTATTTGTTCAGAGAAATAAAGAAATACTTACGATATCCAATTCACCATAAGAATCTGGTCACATGGCAACAAACATTAGGTTATAAACCCCATACTAATGTCTTTTCAGTTTACAGGATATTTTTCAAAAACATTTAAAAGACAATAGAACACAAAATCATTTGAAGACATCTACAAAATTTAAGTTTTTCAGTTTTTTTGATAAGCTTGCGAGGAGCTGGTACCTACTTTCCTGTTACTCTACTTTCTGAAAAATTTTCCTTGTTAACAGAATAACTCATTTTTTTGCAATAGGTGTGATCAGCATATATGGTATGCCTGAAATGGACTATAGGCATCAGTGTTCTTCAGAGATCACTTCAGCTACTCTCAAAGCTGATGCAATGATTAAAATAAACAAACAAAACCTACAAAGAGTGTCATCGCAACCAAATCTTTGTTCCACTGTAAGGAATCACAATGCTGATAAATTCCACATTATTGAAACTGAAGGATGAATCACAGAGTAGCTGTAAGAACAGTTCATATTGAAGAACCATGTACATGAACAACCACTTCTTCAGTGCTTTTCCAAACCTATGCAACGCTGTTCATGACTTACTAGTTGCTTGCTGAAGGAAGAACATATCCTTGGTTTTATTTGATTGCTATTATAAAAAGATTTCTTAGAGAAGATATTCTAGAATCTTCAGCTGTTAGTAAATATCCACTGACCATCAAGATGCTTGTTGCTCACCAAGCAATCCTTGACAAAATATAATACAGCTAAAAAACAGCTAGAGAAACTCAGCTAAAAATGAGGTATGTAAACCTCCTCCCATATTCTATTATAATCTGGGAAGCTTTTCAAAGGGTTTTGCCACGAACAGTGAAAAGAGTTCTATAAATGTCTAGTGGATATAGTATTTCCCTTCTTCATGTATGGCTTAAAAAATGGCAAGGCACAGGTCTAATTTGAAGTTCAGCATTGCTTTTTGATCATAACTTGATGGATGGTTTCAAGTTTGTACAACAGTGTTTAGCTAATATTTATGCAAATCTAATCTTTAGAATGATCCAAAATCACTTTGCCTTGAATTTGAAGTCAAATAGAAATAGATCTCCCTGATTCAGGCAGATGCATCCATCACCAGAATGCCTTCAAGAGAGGTTGAACATTAAAAAAACCTACCAGAAAGCATAACATTATTTTGGACATTTATTAGATCCATTCAATATGGAAAGCACAACTATATTTTGACACAACAATTAGTGTGTGTCTTGGGTTACATGGAAGGTGTAACCAAAAGTATGTATTCTATTACCATCTCCATAAGCTGTTAAGATAAGTGGGGCAGTGTTCTTTAACCTCTCTGTAACTCAGCCCTGATAACACTCTCTGGAGAAGCAGCAACTGCTCTGTGGGGGGCCATATCCGCTAGTGGGCCATCAAGGTCTCCTGGAATGACTCATAGAATTCCATCATCCCATTGTGAGATGCCCTGCCCAGAAGGGAGGAACTGACATCCCACTGCTACATAAATGAGGCTGGCACACGGGCACCTCCACTGATTCCCAGAGGAAGAGCTAAACCACCCCTGGACTCCAGAGACAGACTGACTTGTCTGCAGGACCCTGCTTCGAGAAGTCCACATCCATCACTGCACACCAAACTGCATGCCACCACCCTGACCAACAGGTGTCAGGTTGTATTCTGACTTTGTCAGTTTAAGCCGTTGTTTCTCTACTATTGTCTTTATTTTAATTTTCCTATTAAATTGTAGTTCTGACTTGGAATCTCTCACAACATATTTGTGTGGGGTTAATTCCTCTCCTGGTTTGCTTTTCAAACTAGCACAGTGTATTCAGATTAGTTTTACCCGGTTTGATATGGTAACTTCAAACAAGCAGCTATGGAAAAGGGGGTGATGCTTGCTAACAATTAGGTCAGCTTTCCATGATCAGAGGGGCTGTTCCTGCCATAAAATCAAAACCAAATCTTCTCAGTAATGATTTATTTTGCTTTTCAAACTATGGAAAGCAGATATATGCCTTACATTTTGCTGTAATTTCCTATTAACTGACAAATCATAAAGATTTGAAAATATTTATAAACCTAAACTCCGATTTGCTACTTCCATAACTATGAGATGGTTATTACAGTGGAAACAATCCATATCAGTTTGCTTATACGATTACTTTGAAATAACCATGACATCAAAATTTCTTGTTTGCACATACATCTATTGCAACAAGTGAACAAGCGCTTGAAGAAAAACTGCCCCTGAAGTTCATTTAAAAACTAAGATTATGTTAATGAAGTATTTTCCATAAATTAGCATAAATTAGCTTCCCATAAATACTCTTTTCTATTTGTGTGCTAATACTTTGTAATAGGCAAAGCTACAGTTAATGCAATTTCATATTTGTAATCTATATATACCTTGTATTTTAAAGTGCAAATTTTTCCACATATCAAGACATTATAGAAAAGAACATGCAAGGGTTTAAGAAACAATGACACTTGTTTGGGGTGTAGATATGAATCTTAACTTTGTATTTCTCAGTGCTTAGAAATTTAAGTTTAGCCACACCCCACATTCTGGAACTTCAACACTAATGAATTGCCACACACCTTCATTTTGACATTAAAAATAAAAACTCACATATTACAGCTCAATTTTACCCTCCCCTCACTCCTGCTTAGTCACAGAAGACATTAACTGCTTACTGGACTCTTCTTATTTTGCCAATGACTAGTATATCCAGTCTTGCTGTTATTCCCCAGATGCCAAGCTCACCTTACATGTCCTCTCTGAGCATTTGATAGAGGACGTTCCAGTGGTTTTCGGTCTACCTCCCTTATGGATCACTAGCTTACTGTCTAACTCTTTCAAGTCATTTTGGGTCACCAATATAACTACACTGATAAAATGTCTCGTGTCAGACATATATACAGGAAAGAAAGCAGTTTCTTTCTGGATTAGCTCAAACAACCTTCAAACTCTGTGCTAAATCAAATAAAATATACTCTTACTCCATAACAAGAGTGTTGCCTTCTTGTTGTTGGACAGCCATATCATTGTAACTACAACAGCACAGACTCACAGCTTAATTCTACTACAACCACTTGTGCAAATAAGGTTCTATTTTAGATTAAGAACTAAAAAAAAAAGAGGGGATAAAAGTACTTCCCTGCTTTATAAAAATGTTTGGAAAATGAACAGCCTTTAAAAATAGTTAAGTACTGTTACAGTATAACACTCAGGCACTACAGTGCAAAGGGCCACATGACTACCTGTGATTGATGAATAGCTTACTGGTTAAAGCTGAAAATTTTCACCTATTCCTTAGTGTGCAAATTTAATTACATCCTTTCCACTGTGCTCTCCCTTAAAATGCTCCATTACATCTTTATATCTCAGTCCGTGGTGATCAGAGTTCCCTGCTCACCAGCATCACACTACTCCAAATAATTCTGTGCCCTGGAGAGTTTTAACAACAGAAGGGGAAACACTGTCCTTTTATCAAAATGGAATTTAAGGCATGAGGAAAGCACATCTGCTCATAAGACAGAAGTTACACTTTTATCTCAATACCATATCATCAGCTGAAACACACCATCAAGATGAATACTTATGAAAATAATCTGAGTAGTTATGCATTTACTTTTCTTTTTCTCATTCTCTTCCTCAATGTTTGTAGAAGGTATGAAAGGTATGGCAGGAGCATCCCCTGGCAGGAGGGAGAGAAGTACTTTTCGGAGGTATGTCTTATTCCATAGAACCTGCTTGAACACATATTTCAAAATAATTTTTCCTCATCTACCCTAATACTGGCACAAAGGGAAAGCTCTAAGCCTCAAGATAAGCAAAAGGAGAGGTTCAAGCTCTCTAGTTATATTCCAGTCCTTAGCGCTGAGAAATGGGACACAGTCAGGTTGGTGAGTCAGAGAAGAATCTGGATACAGAAATGGAATAATTCCATTATGTAGTAGATGTCATCATTACCCATGGCTAAGCAACACAGATTCAAAAAGGATTTTCCAATTGCAAAGTACTCTTAAAAGAAAGAAATTTTTGACAGAGGGAAGAAATTTCCAAAGAGCACCCTGAAGGATCCAAAGATCAAAGAACATACCCAATACATATTCTCCAAAGATGGCAAGAAGCGTGAGAACTGACTTTACATTGATATCAATGATTTCCTCAAGCTATCAGATTTCTGCAGCAACTATACCCACAAGTTATTTTATTCCTTATTGCTGTTCCCGGACTTCAAATCTTTATAAAAATTGATAAAAGAAGGCTACTTTTGCAAGATACTTCACAAAAATATAGCAATACTGAGAGTAAAATGGAGCAAGATCAACAACTGAAATGCAGTGCTGCACAAAGATCCTCACTTTTATGAATGTACTATTAATGCTTGTAATCTGAAATTTATGACTGATGCATTTTCCCAACTGTGTATTCTGATTAATTTAAAAACTGAGCCATGGGGCCTCACCTAAGAAAAAAGATCTTCATTAAATATAACCAAATTAAACATCAATTTTTCTTCTCATCAAACTCCTATCTAATCAATATAATACAACCAAGATCTTTGCAGAGAATAAGCAAAACAAATTCCATGATTTATATCTGATTTGTGACTATAGGCACATCAAGATCATCTGCTTTTACCTTGCTCTATCAAAGATTCTCATCCTTTATCACTGAAAATATTACATGAAGGTACTCTTGTTTTACTTCTTCAAAGTAATTTAATTACATTAACAACAAGAACAAAAAACTGCTGATATTTTAGCTTTTAATATAAAATGATACAGGAAATACTCCAAAGATAATTAAACAATAAGCATATTTAAGTAACCTTTATTTGATATAAACAACAATTCGGTAATTTGAAGAACAAAAAAGGTCTCATCTTTTTCTTTTCTGTTCACTGGTAATATTACCAAAAAGCAAAAATTAATTGCAAATTTCAAGTAAATGGTTTAAATTTTCCTACACAGAAACAGTCACTTAAAATGGTTGAAAATGTCAAGCAACAGAAAAGTTCATTTACCAGAAGCAAATGTGAGGGTTTCCCTTATTTGTATTTTGCCAAATTTACCCTTTGTCTAGAAGAAAATTCAAACCAAAAATTTTGATCACATATCTCTGCACATATGCCAAGAAATAACATCCATATTTAGATACTTACTTATGCACATGAACAAGTCAGCACTGCATATTATAATATCAAATAAATTGCCAGCCTACATTTTTACATATTGCAATGCATTGCTGCAAAAATGAATTATGCAAAATAGCTTTAGCTTTTCCCAAAAATAAGAGGAACTTGATCAGTCATCCATGCCCATGAACCAAAGGCAGTTTCAGACTTTCAATAAATTGCTCTGATAAATTAGGTAATAAATCTCTATCACATGTGCCAAAATAATTTTTCAAAAGTGAACTAGTTAAACAATGCACCCCTAAATCTGCAAACAAAACATATTTCAGATGAACCAAAGAACAATGAAATTATTGGATTTGGTCAAGTTTACTGTTGCTGCTAAGAAATAGATGTGCAAGAAGTAAATTTCACTCTTATTATCAAGAGAAGACTTAAGAACAACTGTGAGAGCAAGAATCAAAATATTTACCTTAATGGAAAAGACAAAAATAGGAAATAACTCAAGCAGCTTCTGAGCAAAGTCGTGTGCTGAAAATGTCTCCTACTGTACTGGTAACAGATCAACACAAGAAAGGACCCCAGTGTGCAACTGCTGAATTCCTGCTGTCTACCTGATATTAGTTTATCCAACATCTACCAAAGGTAGCTTAGCCAACATCTACTTCTGAAAAACTAGCATCAAAGCCAAAGGCCCCAGAGAGTATGTACAATGCCCACACATCCCAGCACACTTTTTGGAACAGAGGAGATAAACCATACCTAAAAAAATCCCTGCAAGTAGCAACAATCCATGCTAGAAAACCAAGATCTTCCCAGACTATTGGATTTAACTGACATTATATATATATATACACCTCAAATATTTTTCAAACCATGAACCTATTCAGTCCAGAAAGGAGAAAAAAAATAGGGCTAAGTGAACAAAGGCTATATTAAAATGGATCCTTTACAAACCAAACATATCTTTAAATACTTCTAATGTCACAAGGAACAGCCAGCTCCTCTTCTAGACTAGTTAATTTTAAAAGAGGAAGTCACGAATATCTCAGAAAAGAGGAAAACCAGGAAAATTGTATAATTCTCATGAAAGTGATGATTATTCTACAAATTCAGTTAAATTTAGAGTTTAAGGGAAGCTTTAGAGACTTCAGCTGTAAACCATTAAATATATCCTTCTCTGAAATGTGGCATAATTTACTAGAGAACTTCAGAGAAAGTTTTAACATGCTCAATCCATCTGGTAGTAATGCACATGCAAGATGCCTAGTGAGTTATTACTCTGGCTCTCCCACATGCAAATGCAGTTGCTACCAGGAACTCTAAGAGTGATTCCAAATTTCAGATTTGTGGAATTAGGACTTTCACAATGGTTATATTTACAAAAAAAATCAATCTGTGGTAAGCAATCTGAGTTCCAGGAAATATGCTTTTATTCCAGTTATTTCCTAGCAGCACAGCTGCTTGCCCCACCGATTTCAGTTAACTTACAACAGTATGCCTCTTTCAGCATCAAGAGATTGTTATTTTGGAAATAAATTTGAGTTGAACTCTAAAGTTTTCTTGATGAGTTAATATACATAAGATATTTTTCTCAAAGGTTTGTCAATTTTGTCTTTGTAGAAGTCCTATACATGAAGGATTTAAGCAAATGTTTAAAATTTATTTACACTCCTTTTTAGTTTAGCTTTCAGCTGCACGAAAAGGTATTGGTGAGTAGCTCTGCTGTCCAGAGGACTGTGCAAAGCATCAGAAGTTTGCTTACTGAGCCTTTCTTGTCACTCCTACCTAAAAGATGAGACCTAACTGATTACTCTGCTTCACAAGATGGACCATCACATAACACAAATGCCATGGCACTTTGCACCGCTACAGCCTGCCACTGACTACAAATTATAGTTATTATAAGCTCTGAAAAAGTTATATGGAATTAAAAATCCCCAAACACACACGAATAGAACACAGAAAAATCTAAATGCACCATTTTAACCTGTCTTGGGTTGATTTTTGTGCCAATTTTGTTCTGTATTCCTTTTCTGTTGGCATATACGCCCAAAAGATGTTCTGTATCTTTAAATGTAACCCAGGAGAAGAGCAGGGGCTGCTGGGAAGACAGTGGGGCGTTTAAAAGCCAGGCTCCCACGATTCCGGGCTTTTTCCAGCTCCGCTCTGGCTCAGCTTTCTCTCCGTGGGAGCCTTCTGCTTGAGGAGTAGCGCAGTTACATTGTTACAGTTTCGGCTGTTAGCTTTCGGCAGCTCTCCTCGCCCCCGTCTGCATCTCCTGCGATCCCCCTCCAGCCGGGAGAAAAGCCGCGCGGTTTCACCTGGTCGGGGATTGTGGAAGCGAAACGGGCTGGCAGCAGAAACACACCCGAGTCCTCTGACCCGTCAAGGGAAGAAAGGACTGTGGTACAAGTTTTTTTTTTGTTTTTTGTTTTTTTTTTGCCATTTTGCACTGTTACGAAACGGCACGTGGTTTGTTTTTCTTTTTGTTTCTTTTTTTTTCCCGGGGACGGGAGGCGCCATTTTGTCGGCCGCGTGCGGGGGGTTTTTCTTTGAATCAACCGTTACTTTTTATCTGTGTCCTGTGGGCACTGTGTTAATAATTACCTTTTTTTCTCTTTCACTTTTTTTTTTTTTCGCCCAGTATCTATTTCTGTTGGTGGGGGGGAAAAATTATCAAATTTATTTTCATTTCAGAGGAAACATTCTCTGAAACATTGTCTCAAACCGAGACATAACCCTATGACATAAGGATGATTCAGCAGCAGTAAATTTTTTAGTTGCACTTGTAAAAATATGAAGAGGCCTCTGAAGAAATGGCAAATCTTCACTCATATATTTCAGATTACAGCAGCAGAGAACACAGACTTGTAGTGAGCAACAAAAACCTGTGTTTAAAGTTCTGCACTCTATAGATAATGAAATCTTAGAATAGCAATCTACACAATGAAACGTACCATTCAGCATTATATTCTGAAGTGAAATTAGCACTTTTTTTTTTAAACAACAAAGTCTTTTTAGGTAATATTTGAAGATGCAAAAAGTGTTTCTGCACAAGTCTTAAAAAACCCTCACTCATTTGTCCTAGAACTAAAATTTGCAATTACATATGTGGCACTTATTTTAGAAAGCTAATCCTTTAAATATATTATAAGCCAACTCAGACATCTCCTTACCACAGTTAAATTTTTCACTCGTTCTCTGTGGATATGTCTACCTGGACTTAGAAGCCTTTATGTCTCCACAGCATCTCCTGAAAAGCTGCAGCCATGGCTTGGACAGTTATTCTTTGCTGGGTAAAAAACTGTCTGGATGACCAGGCCAGAGAGTGCTGGGAAATTATGTCATAGCCAGTTGGCAGCCAGTCACCAGTGGGTTCCCCAGGGCTCAGTATTGGGGCCAGTCCTGTTTAACATGTTCATTGATGACCTGGACAGGGATGAGTGCACCCTCATAATTTGCAGATGCACCAAAGGGGAGCAGTGGCTATAATGGCCAGCAGGTAGAGGGAACTGGAAAAGCTGACAGGAAAAGGCAATTTGAATTCAACAAGGCCAAGTTCTGGGTCCTGCCTTGGGTCCAAAACCCATGCAGCTCCAGGCTGGGCAGAGTGGCTGAAAAGCTGCCCAGAGAAAAGGACTGGGGTGTGAACAACAGCAGCTGAACATGAGCCAGCGTGTGCCAGGTGGGCAAGAAGGCAATGGCATCTGGCTTGGTTCAGCAATGGTGTGGCCAGCAGGACCAGGACAGTGATTGTCCTTGTACTCAGCACTAGTGAGGCCGCACCTCAAGTGCTGTGTCCAGTTCTGGCCCCTCACTGCAAGAAAGGTATTGAGGTGCTGGAGCAATCAGAGAAGGTCTGGAGTTTCTGGAGCTGGGAAGTGACTGAGCACCAGGAGTGGCTGAGGAGCTAAGGGGGCTCAACCTGGAGAAAAGGAGGCTCAGGGGGGACCTTCTGGCTCTGCACAACTCCCTGAAAAGAGGGTAGAGACAGTGAGGTTGGGCTCTTCTCCCAGGAACTAGCAATAGGACAAGAAGAAATGGCCTCAAGTTGGTCTAGAGAAGGTTTAGATTTAATGGTTGGACTTGATGATCTTAGAGGTCTTTTCAACCTAAATGATCTTATGAACTGTAAAATTGGTAACATGTTTAATCTCAAGATAGTTGATCAGTATAGCTATAAGAAGCAGCAGAGAAGGTATTCGTTGAAGCTCTGAAAAGAAAGGATAGCAAACATGATCTCTTCATTGCAGACACAAACTTGAAGGGAGAAGTTTAATGGATTCCTCAACACATACATTTGCATTAAAACCAGGATAAAAGGCATTCACAGATGTTAAAACCAGAAGAAAAAAAAAAGTGCTATAATTCATTCTGACCTGCAAAAAACAGGCCATAAAAATTCAGCATAAGACCCCGTAACAAAAATATTGTGAAAAAAACTTCTATACCTTTCCTCTGAGCTAGAGTGCACCTTTCAGAAAAATGTTCAAAGACCAGGAGAGAGTAAAAATGTTCTGCTTTTTTCTTGTAAATGCCAAAAGGGACTGTTGGGATGTTTCTATCTTAACGATCGCACACTACAGCTATCCCAGTCATATAATAGGCTAAAGAAGTTTCAAATCTGTATATAAAATTTTCTTAAAATGCTAATTTGTTTTTTTACAGTACAATGCAAGGCTTATCCATGTGCACAATAATGGTATGATTTTAAAATTTAAAGTTTACTGAAACAATGTAACAAGTTATATATACTTTCAGTATATGTAGCATTAATTTTAGCTTAAAATAAGCAGATTTTACTGAGTTTTACAATCAGTGGGCATTAGTCCCTTACGACAGAATGACTATCTAAATGGTTTTTGAACTACCTGAACTAATCTTAGTTTAAACTGGATTTCAGATAAATCACAGCAATGATGTTGTATGTGTCAAAGCCAGGAGAACACATTTTCTTGGGGGGGGATGAGAAAGGAGAAACAAAGGACAGAAATACATGGTAAAAGAAGGAAAGATAAAGCAAAATTTACTAAGCTACATGGAATAGGAGGGAAGCAAGAAGAAATGGAATCATGATGCAAAAGGCACCCTAGAAAAGATTTGCTACAATCTTTAATAAATATATGATGAACTAAATAAAGAATGTTTATGAAAATTACATATTCTAGTGTAGTAAAACAGTTAAAAGTAAAAATGGATGGAGTAAAAAGTGGATGCTGTTTGTCTCAGTTGGAGTGGGACACTGTGTAAATATATGAATAAATTCTGTATCAGTTATTGACAAATAGACCTTGGCTTATTAAGAGATATCTTTATGAATTATGAACCCTGAATTCTGAACACTGGAGTTCACTTAATTATATCCTAGAAAGTAGGCTACCAGGAAGTTGGGTAAAAAATTAAAACTAAAAATACACATGAAAAACCTGAAGTTCAAAGAAACTTTCTCCAAAATCTTCCTGGATGAACACTCAAAACTTGATTTGTAAGAGAAACATAGTTATTCTTTCTATGAAACTTATTTCTAGTATTATTGTAAGAATCTTATTCAAGATACAATAGCAAAGAGACTGATATCAGATTCAAACTTTTTTTTCCTCTGGAAACTATGTCCCAAGTTATTTCAGAATATGTAAGAAATATATGACTTCATAAAAGACAAAATACACAAAAGCACTGCAGAAAAGCTATAAACTGAATTTAAAATTAATGCATTGTCATGTGTGACACTGCTATTAGAGTCATACCAATTGGATTAGTCATTAAAACCTTTACACATTACTAAAATATACTATATAAATAACCACATACATACAGACTACAAAAAGCTACTTCAGAACATTTTAGAAAGCATATATACACTGCATATGCTCAGAGGGCTCTAAATTTACCTCATTTTCAGCACATAGAATTGATGTGATTTCAAAGTCTATCCTTAGGAGCTGAATCCATCAGAAAGTTTTCTATATGCCTTATAAAGAACATAAAGTTTCATATGAAATCTTAGACTAAGCTGACAGTAAGGATGTATAATTTTCTGTCTGACTAGATAATTTTGCCTGTTCTGATATCAAAAAGGGAGAGGGGAAATGTTCATATTTCAGGATAAAGAGAAAATATTTAACAAGAAGGCTAACATATTACAAATAAGCAATATTCATGCTGAATTGTTAAGTCTTTAAGAGTCAATACAGTCAAGTTAGTAGAGAACAGATGTAGTAAAATAAATTAATCATACAGATATCAACTCTGTACACATCACATAAACATAGCTATAACATTCACAAAGATTTCTATGTATTTTCTTATCAGTAAACTTTGTTAAGAAAACTTTTAATCTCAAATTAATGAGCAATGATATACCCGGAACTGCATTCATAAATAATCCTGTATACAGTTGAAATCCTCTCTCTGACACTTTATCTGCCTATTTTTGAGTCATGACAGTCTATAAACATAACTACATAAAGAATCTAAATGCTTTAAAATGCAAACATAAAAGAACCCTGATCAGTTAGTAAAATTGATTTCACAATTTTGAAATTATCTACTTCAGTCTGCCAGAACTAAAATTATAGCACCAAGAATTTAGTGTTAAATCTGCAGAAGACAATCAATTCATACAGTCTGTTTGAATAAATCCTGTTTTTATGACTAATTGATAATGCCAGTCTACTGTTTACCAGTTCCTTTCCTCTTTCCGCATACACTGGACCATAGAGACAACACTATCCTATCTGAATTCTCCTAAAGATAGAACTTTTTAATAATCTTATTGTCACACAGCCTAAAGTGTGGAGGCTTCCCAACAGAGTTGTATTTATAGTGTAAGAGGCAGATGGGGCTTTGTAACTGCCTTCTTTCTCATATTGTCAAAATATCCCTTAGAAAAAACACATTTTGTTTCCAAATAAAAAATAAAAGAATCTTAGGGCTTTACATTGTATTCACACACTTCAGCTACAACTTAGTTACTGTAGTACTATTCCTTATACAGACACACCTAATCATTCATATAGTAGTTATATAAATTAGCAGATTAAACTAATGCAACTGAAGTAATTTTAGACTATTTAAGTGTTCCCACATTAGGAACTTGCATTGGAATCAATATTTTAGTTACACTAGGATTCCATAACCACAATCCATTGACAAATTTCCTTTGTTCCTAAATCCTAAGCGTTTTCAAACGTTTGTGTTCATTTCTAACACAGGAGTAGCAATCTAAGGGATAACGATAAGACATTATTTAAAAAAAATCTACCTTTATTTAGATTTGGATGACTGATCTTGCTTGGTTAAAACAAAGCCTTTGATTTTCTTCTCTATCCTTAATAAATTTCTGCACATCATCCAATGAAAGCTTTTGAAGAACAACTACAGGCTTAGCTCCTTTATTTAGATCTTCAACTAGCCCAATCTTCTCTACTTTCTCCTGTTCACCTTTAATTCAGTTTTCCTTGATTCCTGAGTGACACTGACATCTTTATCACGTTTGATTTTTGGAATGACAAATGTTTCAATGCACCAGATCTTGCCCCAACAATAACTGGGAACTCTGCTTTATTGCCAGCATGTGCTTTATTACTATTTACTTTACTCTTATTACCATCTGTCCTTGTTCATCCTTGCTGTTTTGTGATTTAAACCAGGTTTATCAGGTCTTGATTTACTAGAATCTCCTCTACCTTCCTGTTTAATGCGAGGGCTGTCAGGTTTTGATTTCTGATCCCCAGAAGAAAACCTTCTTGATTCACAGACTCATGTCTATGTTTTCTTGCAAATTTCTCAGGTTTTGAACCATCAGATTTAATACCATGTTTAGAATCATGTTCATTTTTGTTTGAGGATCTCAAATATTCAGGTCTTCTGATCTTGGATGGATCTCCTCTGTATCTCTCTGACTCCTCCCTGTCCTCTGATCTTTGTTTGAGGCTATCATGGTCACGTCTTGGTATATCAGAAACCGAGCGCCCATCAGGCCTCTGTTTTGTTGGATCAGGTCTACTTTCAGATTTTATCCTTGAAGGATCAGATTTCACATCTAGTTTATGCCTAGATATTTCTATTTTCTTATCTGATAATGGTTTACTTGAGTCCCTCCTGTTATCATGTCTGTGTTTTGGCATTTCAGGCCTGACTTCATTCTTCTGTTTCGGTGTTTCAGACCTCTGCCTTATTTCCTCTTTGCCATTATTTGTTTTCCCTCATTTTGTTTCATCTCCATTTGCCTGCTCTGGTTTTGTTTTGATTCTGTCTGTCTGTTCTCATTTTGTTTCACTTCCATTTGTCTGCTTTCATGCTTGCTTTCATGTTTAGCTTCTACCTGTTTCTTCTCATTCTGTTTACTTTCCAACCGCTTGCTCACATTTTGCTGAAATTCCATTTGTCTGTTTCATTTTGCTGGATATCTGTCTTTTGACCCCCGAAGTCTGACATTTTCCTGAAAAACTCGGGATGGTTTTCACGTTTAAATTTAAGAACTCCAACAGCGTTTCTTGGGAACACACACAAACCATCATTATACTGCTTAATTTCTTCAGGTTTTTTGATGATGTCCAAATCCTGAGTTACTGGTGCGTGAGAGTCTGCTCTTCCTGCTTGCTGTAGATCAATACTAACCATCAATGCTGGCCTTGCCCCATTCCTGCAGAGCCTGTCTCCTGAGAAGCTGCTCTATTTCCTCCAGTAACACCTCCAACCTCCTGTGGTTTGTTTTCTGTTTTCGCTTCTTCAAGGCTTATCTACAATTAAAAGAGAAAAATCAAAATGCTATATATTAGAATAGGAAAATGTCCAAGCAAAAATGTCCATTCCCCCCACCTCCACCAATTAATCCTCCTCCACATGTATGTGCACACAAACAACAAAACCCATTGAATTTAAAAGTAAGAATAGAACTTCTCTAATACTTTTTAATGTATTCGTTATCAATCTACAACATGTGCCAATTAATCATTAAAAGCACCTTCAAAACATATGAAATCATTCCTGTACAATTCCCAAGAAACCATATAATAAAGAAGTTGTAATAATGGCCAAAACCCCATAATTTACAGTTAAAGCAAGTTTTGAGGAATACTACTATAAGAGATTCTCTTTGGCAAATTCAGCGTGGTTCATTATACATGAACTATGCAAGGATCTGCAATGATTAAGACAGTTTCTCCCTACTTGATTCAGTTGGGCTTCACATATATTGTAGCCAGGGAACACATAAACAATGAACAAAAATTGTTAAAATAAGTCCAACACTCCATGCTTCTCTTTGAAACAAGTATATCAAAAGTTGGAGTCTATACCATATCATATATGAATAAGTGGGGGGCCACTACACACTTAAGAGCTTCAGTATTTTCCCCTTGCAACCATAATGCTTTCCATGGATGAAAAAAAAAATCAGTGATAATTTTATGTAGTGTCAAGAGCTTGACTCTACAATAACCCTTTCAGTTTACATTTTTAAAAAAATCATTAAAAGTAGAATACAGGAAAATAGAAAGTGAGCCAAACACCCCCTCCTGTAATTTGGTAGAATTCATAGAAATGAAAAGCAAATGAAAATATAAAAAAGAGTATGTTTATTCATTTAAAATACAACCTATTTATATTACCAACATGATACTCTAAACTAAAATTAATTTCTACCATGAAACTCAAAAGCCCTACCTGCACTAAGGCTTATATTCTCATTTTGTAATTTGTCAATAAAAAAAGTTATTTTCTCTGTAATCAGGGAATATGATTTTAAGTCTAAGTAATGACCAAACACAGGTTGAAAATTCTATCAAAATGTCTAGACCACAAATACAATATAAGAAAAATAACTTATTTTTCTGCTTAGATTTGTAGTGCCTTTTCGCCAGAGCAATGAGCCAGCTCTCCTTTTGGGAGCAGGGGAAAAGTAGGGAGGATGCAATCAAGGAAGAAGGAATTAAACTCTTAACAAAAATACCCCCAACCTCTCAAATTGTAAACCAGAATTATGACTTCTAATTTTCTCTATACTTGTAGAAGATTCTGATTCAGAAGAATTGAAATTTTAAAGGATCATCTCCAAAATTAACATTAGAATACAGTAACAAGTACTAAGATAGTCAACTCCAGTGATGTGAACAGGTTTGTGGGTTTTTTCCATAATTTTAATTCTCAAATCCATTTGTATATCTCTAGCTTTCTAAAACGACAAAATTATGTACAACGTTTAATGGCTGGAAGACAGTAAAGACTAATACAATAAACTCCACACAGAAACTGGTCAACTGCAAATAAGGAACTTTTCAAAGTAGGAATCCTGGCCAACTTTGATACAACTTGTGACCAAATGAAATTTGAATGAAAGCCAGCGTTGGGTTCTACAATACCACCTCTTGTTAAAATGCGCTTTCATGAGGGCGTTTTCCTATTTATTCTGTCCAACAACAACAAACCTGGTTTGATCATATGAGAGCTTATACAGATTAACTATCACCTTACACTACTTATTAAAACAAATGGGGCTTTTTTTGAAACCTTCATACAATGACAAAAGAATATTATTTTCTTTCCTAGTGACCCTGAGGGCTTTGACCTCATGAGCATTCATGAGCATGAGATAACCTTGGAGGTCTTAGGAATGACCATGACATAGAAGCTTCCAAACTGAGAGATTTCAAATTTGATTTTTTTTTATAAACACATATACATTAATATAAAGATACATACACAACATATCACTAGCCTTATTTCTCAATTAAAACTGTTGAAATTTTGAAACACAAATTAAGAAACTTGTGTTCTTATGAAAAAGTCAGTCAGCTTTTTCATTTTAATCCAGAAATGCCAGTCACACTGAAAAAGTCCGGTAAAGCTCTGTTGGTGGATCTAGCTTTTAAGACATTACCGTTACCAGTTATCCACCCTGTCCCTTTGAGGTTATCACCTGTAGCAGAAGGGAACACACATTCACATTTCTATAAGTGTGTTTAATTGTCTAGTGCATCAGATTATGGCACTAGTGAAGACAGTTTGCATTAACCTAACCAGACTGAACAAGCCAGCTAAGAGCCAAGCAAATGTTTTCTTCTGCAACCCCTACTATAGGAACAAGGCAAATGGTGAAGAGATGTGATGCCTTAAACTGATGTAGCTAGATCAATGAAAACTCACCTTTCAGAGCCCTCATGCTGAGGGCTCCAAGATTAAACAACCAAAACAATTCAAGTATGAACAATTTTCACTCCTGAACTTCCATAGGCTCAAAATGCTGCTCTTCATCATCATCCAAAATGTCAATATTAAGTTGAGAACATATAAATAGATGATTGCATCATAACTTGTCACATTTCCTTTACATACAGAGCTCATTTGATTCACCTTCTTTGCTTCTCTCGACAACTCAGTACTGATGTTTAGTAAGTTATAACCACAACCTGTTGATATCTGAGAAGAAAGGGATGCCTTCAAAGTTTTCCTAGATGTCAAGGTGATTGCAGATGAAGATACAGATTATTCACAGATTTCTTGATATTTCCAGTGCATCTTGAGGGTGGTCCTCAGAACTAGACTTGATCATTACAGTTTTGCCTCTATGAGAGTTCTGGACCTAGGACAAAAAAGCTGACCCAAGTATATGAAAAGAAGCAAGTTCACAGACAATAAAATTTACTAGGAGGAGCTGTTTGACTCCCTATGGAGGCAGAGAGGCCCTGCAGAGAGACCCAGACAATTAAGGGGCTGGGCAACACCACCATATGAAGTTTAACAAGGGCAAGTGCCGGATTCTGCACGTGGGATGGGGCAACCCTCGAAGTATGGAGAGACTGGATAACAAGAGGCTGGAGAGCAGCACCACGGAAAAGGACCTGCGGGTCCTGGTCAATGGCAAAGTTGAATGGTGAGTCCAGCGAGTGCCTTGGAGCCAGGGAAGGGACCAACCATCTGTACTGGGGCTGCATTGCAGGCAAGCAAGCTGCCAGCTCGCGTCATGGAGGGTTGGGAGTGTCCCTGCTCTGCTCTGCAACTGTGGGTGAGTGTTCACACTGGTGAATATTGTGTGCTAGTCTTTGAGTGGCACCACAGTGAATAAGAAAGACATTAAGCTATTGAGAGTGTCCATATAGCGAGGGCAAGAGTATGGTTGAAGGACCTGAGGAAGCTGTATGAGGAGCATCTGAGGTAATTTGGCTTGTTCAGCCTGAAGAAGAAGAGATTGAGGGAAGACCTCACAGGGGTCTGCAGTTTCCTCCCGAGGGGCAGCAGAGGAGCAGGAGCTGAGCTCTGCTCTCTGGTGACCAGTGACAAGACCCTCAAAGGATGAGAGTGGTCTGGAGCGTGGGTGTCAGGGTGAGGGTTAGGGTTGTATGAGTGCAAGTAAAAAGTTTTCACCCAAGAGGGGTTGGGCATGTGGTGGTCACTGGAACAGACAGCTCCTGAGGGAAGTGGTCACCAGCCCCTAAGAGCGCCTGCCAGAACTAAGTCATTTGGACAACAGTCCTCAGGAATGGGGTGGAAGATGCTGTTGGGAGTGTCACCTGTAGCAGGGCCAGAAGATCTGGACACTGCCGACTTGATCCTTGTAGGTCTGTGGTGGTTTTACTTTTGCCCTGGTCTATTTGGAGGTGAGGGGGGCCAAAAAAGATGGCGCCTGGTCGAAGAAGCTTATAGAGTGACTATCCACCATTGTCCAGGGCAGCCAAGCCAATGCTGTTGTGGTCTGAGGATGGATGGACATGCCACTGGAACCAAAATCTGGGCCACATTAAAGATAGTGTCAGTACAGCCAGCTGTGAAAAAGCATTATCCTTAAGAAAATCAAAAACAAGGAGCACACAAAAAGGAGGCTAGGTAGGTTTTGCCAGTGGAGTGTAGTCTGAGAAATATGTGAAGGATGCACTGACATCCAGGTCAGTGCAGGAGGGGGAGGAGCTGCTCCAGGCACCGAGCGGATTCCATTTGCAGGCCGAGGTGATGACCATGGTGGAGCAGCTGTCCCCTGCAGTCCCTGGGTCCACCAGAGGGTGCAGAAATCCACCGGCCCAGCCCATGGAGGAGGGAGCGTTCCACGACTTGAGCCGTGAGCAGGCGCGGTGGTACACAGGGTAGTGGTGGCTGTGTCCAGTCAAGAAGACCCTGCGATGAGAGAGGACTTGCTCCCGAGATATGAAGTGTGG
>VKON01000334.1:128830-197058 GCA_009741485.1 Malurus cyaneus samueli | reverse complement strand
ATTTACATGTGGGTTTGCATACACTTTTGATATTTCTGAAGGCTAAGACCTTCAAACCAGTTAACAAGAAAAAAAAGAGAAAAAAAAAGAAAGAAAAAGAGAAGTTGGAAAAAAGAGAAAAATTTAGAAAAAAAAAGGAGAAAAAATAATCAAAGAGGATAGATTCAATGAAATCAGTTAAGACAATCAGTACAGCTACTGAAGAGCAAACAATTCAGAGCCTTATCTGGTTCTGTGCTAGAGACCATATAGATATATGGTAAATCTCTAAAACTTGTAAAGCCTACATAATAATGAATATCCTGTTGATCAAACATTGGAGACAATATAGTAGTATATATTACCCAATCATTACAGTTCCTTAAAAAGAATAGATATGATTTTAGTCTAACACCTCCTTCTCATAAGGTTCAAATTGGGATATGAATAGAAATGGCATAAAATAGCTTTCCTGTATTTTCTTAAATTAGTTAATTTTCTTAAACAGTTAATTAATAGTTCAACTACCAAAACTTATTACAAATTTTTACTTATGGTACTGATAAGATTTTAGAAACTATAAACAACATCAGTTGTATTTCACTCAGTCTCATGGTTCAAAACAAGGGTAGCTTAAAAAGAATTGTGAAACACAAGAATTTCCCTTTCCATCCATTAAGATCCCAAATCAAGAATGCTAGATATTTAAAAAATGCTTGTTTTAAGGGGAATTGTGATGAATGTCATAGAATCACCTAGACTGAGTAAACAGAATTGTACTATGTGACAATGACAGGAAATTTATATATGGGGTCTATATGCATATATATATACTTTTATAATATATATAGTGTATACACACACACAATCCTTTTACCTTTATCTTGCACTTCTTTTGAAAATCGCTCCCTTTCAATAGCTGATTCACGTTCTATCCGCTCAATTTCAGCCAATGCATCCAATTCTACTTCATCATATGACGTTATAGATCCTTGTTGCGAAACCTGTTGTTGTGTCTGTACCACAGGAGTTTGAGGTTGTTTTGCAGCAACTGAAGTGTTCTGTTGTAAAACAGGCACTTGTGCCTGAAGGAAAGCTGTCTGTTCATGCTGCAGCAAACACTGAGCAGCGTTTAGTGGGCGGTTAACATCCTGTGGAGTAACGGGTGTTTTAGAAGTCTGTCCTGGGTACTGCACATTAAAAGGAATATCACCCTCTGTTACACTGCTGTTTTCCAAACCAGAAAGCATAACATCCTGCTGGTCCATATCCGAAGATCTTACACGAGACAGTCTTAATGTAAGCTTAGTGGAGTCCTTGGAAGGAGAGCTAATGATATCATACATTGCAGCTTTTTCAGTCTGGTCTTTTTCATCCTTGCCTAACTTCATTTTCTTTTGTTTCTTTTGCTTTCTTTCTGGAGAATCTAACAATATGTCTGGGGGAACATCTCTAGGTGATGAATAAGGTGGAGGCTGAGATTGTTGGATTAAAGGTTGTCTTGATCCTAGAATAATAATTCAGAAAAACTGAACAGTTATGTTGTTTCATGTTTATATAAAAACACACTAAATATAACCTACATAATTTTAATATGTATTTGTACATAAATCTGTGCTCACAAAAAGTCTAAGTGAGATTGGCAGGAAGCACACCATTCCTAAATCAAGATGTAATTCAGATAATTGCAGTGCATTTCCTAGGAATTTTAGCAGTCCACTGCAGGTAGATAAAGGATCATTTAGAGAAGATTAAACAAAAAACACACCACCAAAAAGACTTCATTAAAATTGCACCTGCAGGTTTTGAATATCAACTATTAGAAAATAGTCAATGAAAGCACACTGACTACAGAAAAAGGAAATATCAAAAAGATTCTTAATAAGGTCCAGTGATGAAGACTTAATGATCAGTGCATAGGCATTAGCCATTTCAGCCACACATTTTTAAGTAACCAAATATATATATATATATATGAAATCAAAACATACACAGCCTCCTTAACTTTCATTCTGACAGTTCCTTTTCAACTTCTGAGTTTTTGGGGTTCTTTTTAAATCTCAGGAAACTCATTCCAAACCTCCCCCACTCATTGCTATCTCAAAACCACTAATTCTCTTAGAACATTTTTTATCATTTCCTTGACTTATCTCACTCTTTTTTTCTTTTTTTTTTAACATGAATTTTACTTCTACATCACCCTTCTAAATGCACCAATTTCAGGCTTTGAGTAAATCTAGGGAAAAATTTTTAAGAGAACATTTTTTATTAAAAACAGTCTTCAACTAATCACATGACTTTTTTCTCAAATTAACCGCTCCCATAACTGTTAGCCCAGAAAAAGCTCTGAAAACAGAGAAGCCTTCAGCATGTCTCAGTTATAACTGAGCTATAATTTTGGCTTTAGAAAGGAAATACTGGTATGGAAAAAAAAAAAAGGAGCCTATTGCCTGGACCAACAGGGCCAGCCTCCTCTTATTAAACAAAGCAAGCATTTATCCAATCCTATTCATCCACTGAGGAATACTGATCTTCAGAAAGCAGTGACTGAGATTATTATAAATCATTCTGTTTTAGGTCATCATAGGTCAATACTGCTAACAACACTCAAAAACTAATTGAAATACAAGTCTCCATGTGCTTTATTCAAGATATACCACTAAACAAGAAAGTAGCTTTATTCTGAAGCTCAAATTTCTATCATATATTTTAGAGAAACATTAAGAATCATTAAGCAATGTACTGACCTGTAGATGAAAAGGAGAATGGATATGTCTAGCAAAGCTTCCATTCATATAAAAGGTGTGCCTTTACTGATTACTTCTTTGCACAGACTACTATACTTATTTTCTCTCCCTAGTACATTCTGTGAGAAGTCCTAGAACTTCTGTATGTAGAGACCAGGGTATGAAATGAGTTTATCTTACCCTTTTTCTTGACCATCAGCAACAACTCCATATTCTGCCAATTAAATCCACAATTTTGGGAACCCCTGTTTTGACTCATCCTGATTCCCAAGATCTTTTCACTACTCAATTTCCCCTCTTCAAATTAGATACCACACTCAATCACTAGTACTAAAGACCTGGCTACACCCTATGAAGATCTCTCACTTGCCTTCAACCAGAGATTCCTATTCTTGTGATATCCCCTCCACAGACACACACTTCTAATTAGTGCCTCTTTAGACAATAATGTATATCATCTCAGTATACTGTACAGCAGAATCTGCTACTAATTTTTTTAAGGCAATGACTACCACTCACTGGAAATACAGGCTGCATATTTGTTTCTACAAATATTAGAGGAAGCTCAAAACTTTTCAAAGAGATCTTACTGACATCTTACTCTTGAATTATCTCCTAAATAAATACTTAGGAAGTTGCAACAACAGAACATTTACTGGTTTTCACAGTTACACTTCAAATAAAGGAGACATTTGATTTTCCCTTGTCCAAAACTTTTAAGTAAATTTAACAAGATTGTTATTAATTGTATTCATTTGTTATTTCTCATGCTGAAAAATAACACTGCATCAACAGATAAGGTGGTTCTTTTTATCTTTGGGTAAACTTGAGGAAGTCAGAAGGCATGATAAGTGGCTAGAGCAGCAGCTGCAACTTTGGCATATCCAAACGGCTCCAGGGAGAGCTGTGAACAGAGTAGGCAAACAGGGCAGGGTGCAGTAGTTTGCACGGCAAGGACCACAGCAAGGGCTCAGTCCCCCTACTGGCTTCAGAGCTCAAGTGGTGGTCAAACGCCCTCTCAGGAGGAGCCTGGGTATAGTAACCACTCAGTGGGGACTCATGTCCTCTGCAGTCGCCAGAAAGGATGTGGCAACACAGACAAAAAAACATGTAGCTGTCCAGGTCTCCGACTGCAGGAAGAGCCAGAGCCTGGCACTGTCATTGGACAGCAGTAGAGACAACAGCTGGGTCAGGTATGACAAGGTGGGTGATCTGTTCAGCCTGGTGGTGGAGGTGAGAGATGAGGTAGAAAGGTTAAGAAGTACCAGAGATTCTGAGGAGATCGACTGGTAGAACCATGCTCAGGCCTCCCTAAGACAGGAGCAGGCACCAGAGAAAAAACGAGATCAAGAGGGTCCTGTATTCACCCCTTGCCAGGCTGAAGGCAAGAGATCAAAAGAAAGAGATTAATGGAGGCAAGTCCTTCCTTGGGGAAACAAGTGAAAGCCCTTCCTGCCCACCTCACCCTCCCAGGTCCCTCTGTACAACAGGTGTGAGGATCTGGATGATGAAGGATGTCACCAGGAAAGTTCCTAGCCTAGTTTGGCCCATAGATTACCATCCATTATTGGTCCATCACATGGGTGGCAATGAAGTAGGAACATATAGCCTGAGGGGAAACAAAAGGGACTTTAAGGCCCTGGGATGGTTGGTGAAGGATTGTGGAACACAAGTAATTTTCTCCTATATCCTTCCAGTTGCAGACAGAGACACTGGAAGCAACAGACAGACCCAGTCTATTAACATATGGCTTCATGGCTGGTGTCACCACCAAAATTTTGGTTTCTTTGACAGTGGGGTGGCCTACGTGGCACCAGGCTTGCTGGCATAAGGTGGGATTCACCTCTCAAAGGGGGAAGAGGATCTTCAGCCAAGAGCTAGCAGGGCATATTGACAGGGCTTTAAACTAGATGTGATGGGGGAAGGGGACATCATCAGATTTAACAGTGATAAGGTGTGGGATGACAAGCCATCCCACTCATCCCAGTTTAATGCCAGCAAGAGATGCCTAGAGCCTGGAGAGAGATTGCAGGTCAGCAGGAGAGCAGCTGAAGGACAACACCAAGGAATTCCAGGCACTCCAACCAGTAAGCCAGCTTTATCAGGGGCCCAACTTAAAAACCTCTATGCAAACACAAAGAGCATGGGGGATAAACAGGAGGAATGAGAGACGTGCACATGCCTACGATCTTACTGGCATCATGGAAATATGGTGGGATGACTCCTATGACTGGAGTGCTGGAATGGAAGGATACAGGCTCTTTAGCCTGTATCAGGAAGGACAGACAGGGAAGACGAGGAGGCAGTGTTGCCCTCTATGTCAATGACCACTTGGAATGCATAGAGCTCTGCCTGGAGATGGATGAGGAGCTGACCGAGAGCTTATGGTTCAGGATTAAAGGGAGGACAGGGACAGGTGATTTTATAGTGGGGGTCTGCTACAGGCCATCTGACCAGAAAGACTGAGCCAATGAGGCCCTCTACAGACAGATAGGAGCAGCCTCATATTCACAAGCACTGGTGCTTATGGGAGACTTTGACCACCCCGATATCTGCTGGAGGGACAACACAGCAGGGTACAGGCAATCCAGGAGGTTCCAGGAATGTGTTGGTGATAACTTCCCCCTCCAAGTGACAGAAGAGCCAATAAGGAGAGGTGCTATGCTGGACCATGTTCTTGCCAACAAGGAGAGGCTGGTGGGGAATGTGAAGCTCAAGGGCAGCCTTGGCTGCAGTGACCATGAAATGGTGGAGTTCATGATCCTTGGGGCAGCGAGGAGGGTGCACAGGAAGCTCACTGCCCTGGACTTCAGGAGAGCAGACTTTGGTCTCTTCAGGGAGCTCCTTTGTAGAGGCCCATGGGATAAAGCTCTGGAGGAACAAGGGGCTCATGAAAGCTGGTTAATATTCAAGGAACACCTCTTCCAAGCTCAGGAGTGATGCATCCCAATAAAGAGGAAGTCAGGCAAAAATGCCAGAAGACACCTGCATGGATGAACAAGGACCTGATGGACAAACTCAAACACAAAAAGGAAGCCTAGAGAGGGTGGAAGCAGGGACAGGTAGCCTGGGAAGAAGACTGAGAGATTGAGCAGCCAGGGATCAAGTTAGGAGAGCCAAAGCCTTGAGAGAATTAAACCTGGCCAGGGATATCAAGGGCAACAAGAAAAGCTTCTATAGGTACACTGACGATAAAAAGACGACTACGGAAATATGGGCCCTTTCCAGAAGGAAACAGGAGACCTGCTTACTCAGAATATGCAAAAGGCTGAGGTACTCAATGACTTTTTTGCCTCAGTTTTCACCAGCAAGTGCTCCAGGAACACTGCCTGAGTTGCAGAAGGTGAAGGCAGGGACTGGGAGAATGAAGAACCACCCCCTGTAGGAGAAGATCGGGTTTGGGACCACCTAAGGAACCTGAAGATGCACAAGTCCATGGGACCTGATGAGATACATCCAAGGGTCCTTAAGGAACTGGCAGAGAAAGAGGCTAGGTCACTATCCATTCTATTTGAGAAGTCATCTCAGTAAAGTGAAGCTCCCACCGCTGGGAAAAGGGGAAACCCTCATTTTTAAAAGGGAAATAAGGAAGACCCAGAGAACTACAGGACGGTCAGTCTCACCTCAGTGTTTGGCAATATCATGGAGCAGATCCTCCTGGAAACTATGCTAAGGCACATGGAAAATAAGGAGGTGACTGGCGACAGCCAACATGGCTTCACTAAGGGCAAATCATACCTGACAAATTTGGTGGCCTCCTATGATGGGGTTACAGCAGTGGTGGATGAGGGAAGGGTGACTGATGTCATCTACCTGGAAATGTGCAAAGCATTTGACACTGTCCCACACAACATCCTTGTCTCTAAACTGCAGAGACATAGAGTTGACAGATGGACCACTCAATGGATAAAGAACTGGCTGGATGGTCACACTCAAAAAGTTGTGGTCAACAGGTCATTTTCCAAGTGGAGACTGGTGACAAGTGACATTCCCCAGGGGTTGGTATTGGGACCGGCACTGTTTAACATCTTTGTTAAGGGATCAAGGGCACCTTCAGCAAGTTTGCTGATGACACGGAGCTGTGTGGGCCAGTCAACATGCTGGAAGGAAGGGATGCCATCCAGAGGGACCTGGAGAGGCTTGAGATGGGCTTGTGGGAACCTGAAGAAGGTCAACAAGGCCAAGTGCAAGGCCCTGCACCTGGGTTGGGGCAATCCCAAGCACAAGTACAGACTGGGCAGAGAATGGGTTGAGAGCAGCCCCGAGGAGAAAGACTTGGGGGTGTTGGTTGACAAGAAGCTCAACATCAGCTGGTAATGTGCACTTGCAGCCCAGAAAGCCAACCCTGTCCTGGGCTGTATCAAAAAAGGCATGACCAGCAGGTCGAGGGAGGTGATTCTGTCCCTCTACTCTGCTCTGGTGAGACACCACATGGAGTGCTACATCCAGCTCTGGGGTCCCCAGCACAGGAAGGACATGGACCTGCTGAAGCGAGTCCAGAAGAGGCCACCAGATGACTAGAGAGATGGAGCACCTCTGCTATGAGGAAGGCTGAGAGAATTGGGATTGTTCAGCCTGGAGAAGAAAAAGCTCCAGGGAAACCTTAGAGCACCTTCCAGTACCTGAAGGGAGTCTGCAACAAAGCCAGAGAGGGATCTTTATCAGGAGTGTAGCATAGACAAGGGTAAGGGCTTAAAGCTGAAAGAGGGTAGATTTTAGATGAGATATTAGGAAGAAATTCCTCCCTGTGAGGATGGTGAGACCCTGGCACAGGTTCTCGAGAAGCTGTGGCTGCCCATCCCTGGAAGTGTTCAAGGCCAGATTGGATGGGGTTGGAACAAAACTTGGTTTAGTGGAAGGTGCCACTGTCCATGGAAGGGGGTTAGAACTAGATGGTCTTAAAGGTCCCTTCCAACTCAAACCATTCTATGAAATAAGTTTTTGGAGTCAGAAGCTGGAAAAGACTACAATATCCACATTGCACTCATTCATGGTTGGTGTGTTGGATAAAGCTGAGGTGATGACAGATCCTAAGAAGTATACACATTACTGCTAAATATTTTAAGAGACTTCAAGCTACAATGTGTACATGTATTTTTCTTTTCAGTTTAATACAATCCTATTTACCACCTTCATATAAACTGAATGTTTTCATGAAAATGAGATCAGACAAATTTACCCTGGAACCCTGGCTAAATCAGTCTCAGAATTGATAATAATAACCTTCAGAATTTGTGACTCCACAGCAGATTCAAAAAGTGAAATACAGTTCCTTCCAATGGATGGTAAAGGGCTGCCCACAGTATTACATAGTGTCTGTATGATTTAAGTACATACTAGAAAAACAATTTCTCTATAAGGATTGAGATAATAACAAAGAGGCAGCATTCCAAAGTGAATTTGTTAAGAATAAGTACCACCAAATCAAAACAATTTTATTCCATAAAGCAATGTCTTATGGATTAAAAACTGAATGTCATGCCTCAACTTTTTAATGACTTTCTATATAGTTTCTCATAACAATTTCACTAACAAGCTGTAGAAGTATCATCTAGACAAATACTGCAAGACTGCAGTATACTCTATTGTAAAATTGTTCAGAATATCAGTTGTTCTTGGTAAAAATGGATTAACAGAACAGAGGTGAACAAAAGCAGCTTTTGAACAAAAGCAGCTTTCCAGAGCACTGCGTTAAGAATAGTAGCATAAAGTATTTGTCATTAACAACTTTTCATGTAACATAATTAAGAGTATTTTATTAATCTAAAGATCATAATGAGCTTTTGGTGTTGAGTGTTTGAGGCCCACAACTGCTTTTGAAAAAATCAAAATTTACACTTTTCTTGACTAAGTGGAATAATCTTTTTAAACAAAAGAAATTCAGTAAGAAGCAGCACAAACTATTTTTCTGAGAAAGAGCAATTGTAACAACATGAGAAGAGAGGTAAGCTCTACAGAAAGACAGCAATAAGTTTATAACAGCTTGCAACACGAATCTAAATTATCACCAAAGGAGCAGCTATATTCATATGACAGTAGCATCATACAACGTCGTCTACAGTACTTTTCTGACTACTCATCCTTCTGAGTCTTTAGAGTTGTACCTATGACTTAGGCTGGTACAACATCAAGACAAATGCAGACCAATTAGAATTCAGATAAAAAACAAAGACAGTTAAAAATTCAGAAATTATTACTTATACAAAGATGATATAAAGAAACAGTGTTGTTCAGTCTGTAGAAGATTAGATAGGTGCAAGACACAATAACATTATTTGATATGAAAATGATTGCTAAAAACAAAAACTATGTGAATTGTTTGTCATTGCCCACTGGAAAGAAGTCAAGAAGTGTCATGCCTAACTGCAACAAAAA
This sequence comes from Malurus cyaneus samueli, assembly GCA_009741485.1. Classification (NCBI taxonomy): domain Eukaryota; kingdom Metazoa; phylum Chordata; class Aves; order Passeriformes; family Maluridae; genus Malurus; species Malurus cyaneus. The sequence continues at coordinate 187,957 of VKON01000334.1, read as the reverse complement.
TGATTCAGGCTAAGCATTAGGAGAAAACCTTTGTAGCACTAAGAATTTGAACAGGTTGCATGGCAAGAGTAAGGAAACTCCATTACTGATATTTTAACAAAAAATCAGATGGAAGTTATTCAGAATGATACTGGTACATCTCATCCAACATGAGGTTAAGAAGATGGGAAGCCCCTAAGCCCTTTACTGCTGTATTTTCTAAAATCACAAAATCTTTCACTGGAAATCTTTCCAACTTTTGTACTAGATATAAAGAAATTATTACTTATTTTGATTAACAGACTATATTGACATTCATTTTCAAAGAGCATAACTTGAAATTCAAACTTAAAGGGATAGCATATGAGACAAAGAACAACATAAATTCGTGAGGTTTTTCAGGACAGATTTTATTTACTTTCCACGCACTCTTTCAATTTTTTTTCAGGGACCTCAGCTCTGGCTGTTCCAGCTTAAAACTGCTGCATTCAGAAGCATCCTTGCATTAAAAAAGTTAAGACTTGAAGAAAGAAACAAGAATGAATGCTTATTTTGGTCCTGTCAGAAAATATCTTTAAATAAATTTCTTCCACTTTTGTTCTGAATGACAGAGAGCAAGATGGTAATTTTTCTTAACAAGTACCTTTGAGAGCACTGAAGTCTGTACTACAGATTTGAGAAGATTGCTAATCTTCTTGCCAACCACTATACATGAAAGGACCAAGTGTAGAGAAATTTTCATGGAGAGGTCTTATAAGTACCTAATAAAATAAAAGCAATCTTTCCAAATTATTCAGAAAATAAGCAAGTACCCATTAACAATTTCTGGAAGAAATACAACTTATTTCTGGAAAAGAGTACAAAATCATATAGTTTCATAAGGGTTGTTACTATTTCTTACAGATGCTTTCCTAGAAGAACTATATGGAATCAGGATGGTAAATATATGAATTCTTCTCTTTGGAAAGTGATGGACTAAAAATATTGTGGAAGACTTTTCTCTATACACATCTCTAGAAGTTGTCTGAGGTTAAAAAATAAAAAAATCCAATATTCCAGGGTACTGGGAAAGTAGAGCAAATGAATAAAGGACTTTGATAAGTAAACAATCTTGGGTAATGGAGACCACAGAATATTTTATGAGCTCAACAGAAGTAAAATACTTCATGTTAACTTCTCGTAGAGGAATTTATAGAACTATTTTTTTTTATGAAAGGAGATGATAGCAAGAAAACAGAAGAACTATTCTGTTTGCCTAGCTAAAATATAAAAATTACATAACAAAGAAAAGATAAAGTCCAGCCAAGAACTTTTGGATAAAACTTCAGCTGCTCTGGTACCTTTACTGGAGCAGAAGTGAGGGAAAAATTTCTGTAGCAGGGCAATTTTACTCCACTGAGTAAGTGAATAACCAACCAAAAGAAAAAATATACCTCTGTCATCTCTCAAATAATTGCCTGAGCTGCAAACAAAACTTCTTCCTCCTTCAGATTCTGTCAATCAGACAGATCTCATTCATAAAATGTCCTGAGTTGGCAGGGACCCACAAGGATCATTGAGTCCAACTCCTGGCCCTGCACAGGACACCCCAAGAATCACACCATATGCCTGAGAGCATTATCCAAGGGCTTCTTGAACTTTGTCAGGCTTGGTACCATCATCACTGCCCTGGGGAGCCTGTTCCAGTGCCTGACCACCCTCTGTGTGAAGAACCTTTTCCTGATATCCAACCTAAACCTCCCCTGATACACCTCCAGCCATTCCCTCAGGTCCTGTCACTGGTAACCAAAGAGATCAAAGCTGCCCCTCTTCTTCCCCTTGTGAGGAAGCTGTAGACTGCAGTGAGGTCTCCCTTCAGTCTCCTCCAGTCTGAACAAACCAAGTGACCTCAGCTACTCCTCATCAGTCTTGCCCCCAGGGCCTTTCACAAAAACACAGGATCATTAGGGTTAGGAGGGACCTCTGGAGATCATTCAGTCCAACCCTCCTGCCAAGGCAAGGTCACCTGGAGCAGGTGACACAGGCATGCACCTAGGTGGGTTTGGAATTCCTCCAGAGAAGGAGACTCCACAACCTCCCTTTGCAGTTGTTCCAGTGCTCTGCCACTCTCAATGGAAAGTTCTTCTTCATGTTGAGGTGAAACTTCTTGTATTTTAGTTTATGGCCACTGCTCCTCACCCTGTTGCTGGGCACCAGTGATAGAGTCTGACACCATCCTCTTGACACTCACCTTTGAGATATTTATATGCATTAATGAGATGCCCTTTCACTCTTCTCCAGACTAACCAGGCCCAGCTCCTGAAGTCTCTCCTCATCAGAGATGCTCCAGATCCCTCATCATCTTTGTAACTCTCCGCTGGACCCTCTCCAGGAGCTCCTTGTCTTTTCTTGTACTGAGGAGACCAGAACTGGACACAGTACTCCAGATGTGGCCTCACTAGGGCCAAGTAGAAGGAGAGGATCACCTCCTAGACCTGCTGGCCACACTCTTCCTGATGCACCCCATGATCCCATTGGCCCTCCTGGCCCCAGCTCGCACTGCCAGCTCATATTCAACTTGTCATCCACCAAGACTCCCAGGTCCTTTCCTGCAGAGCTGCTCTCTGGTAGATCAGCCCCTAACCTGTGCTGGTACTTGGGGCTGTTTGTCCCCAGGTGCAGGACCCTACACTTGCCCTTGTTAAACCTCATTAGGTTTCTCTCTGTCCAACTCTCCAGCCTATCAAGGTTCTGCTGAATGGCAGCACAGCCTTCAGGTGTATCAGCCACTTCTCCCAGTTTTGTATCATCAGCAAACTTGCTGAGGGTATGTTCTATCCCATTGCCCAGGTTGCTGATAAACAAGTTGGAAAAGACTGGACCCAGTACTGATCCCTGGAGAATGCTGTTGACTATAGGCCTCTGTCAGAGACTAAAATGTTACAGTTTATGACTTAAACATCTTAATGAAGGACTTTTGCCTATTATAGCAAAACTTTATTACAAAAGCTACAGAGAAGACCACCACACCCTAAATGGGGCCCTGACTGAGGCCCTAAACTATACTGCTCACTGCCCACTGATCAAAGATAAAATAAAACTCAGCTCCCTGGAGAGTACATTCACAGAGAGATCACACTTAGCACCTTCAGAGTCGAGACCATAGCCCCAGGGATATCAGCTTCGAGGCCAGCACAGACCTGGACACCAAAGGGTGGGGGGAGAAGAGAGGCTTTGGGTGTATAGTGGAAAAACCTCCGGTCAGAGGCAGTGAAAGCCCAACTTGCACTGTGGGGCCCCTTCACCCCAGGAAAAGCTTATCCACATGAAGGACAGCTGAGGGGGTGTCATAGCCCATCAAAGGCCCCCCCAAAGGGGTCTCCAGACCCTACACCAGAGATGATGCAACAAATCCACAGTGTTGCAAGAGAGTGTCAAACTGAGCCCCCCTGATGGGGAGACACGCAGGCATTACCACCTGCCCAAAATGTATATTAATCCACTGGATTCTGTACTCTTTGGCTTTGCGGCATGGCGGCAGCGGGGGGACCTCACCACCCAGAAGACTGGATGGAGGGGAGCAACAGAGTCGTTGGGATCCAGAAGGGTGATATGATCCATCTAACCCCTGTACTTCTCCCTGTCCCTCTGCCCCTCCACGCACATCTCTTTCTCTATTTCTTTCTTTCTTTTCCCTTTTTCTTTGCCTTTTTTACTATTAAATAAAATACATCAGTTTTTTTCGCACCAACATCTAACCTAGTTTGGTTTTAACCACGTTTTTGGGTGTATTCCGAACTTTTCGGGATTTGATCTGCTTTATTCGCAGAGACTTAGTTTCCTCTGTTCTTTTGTCCTTAAACCAGATCGTAACAACCTCCAACTGGATTCTGCTTTGCTGATCACAACCCTCTGAGCTCTGCCAGTCAGCCAGTTCTTGATCCACCTCACTGTCTGTATTGGGTCTGGTTGAGCTGGAGTTCATTTTCCCATAGCAGCCTCACAGTGCTGTGCTTTGCATTGGGAGCTGGAAAGGTGTTGATAACACACCAGTGTTTTGGCTACTGCTGAGCAGTGCTGGCACAGCATCAGCGCTGTTTTCTCCAACATTCCCCCCCATCAAGGGGCTCTGGGTGGCAAGATCCTGGGAGGGCACACAACTAGACCCACTTATCCAAATTAACCAAAGGGATATTCCATACTATATGACATCAGCTCAGATATATAAGCTAAAGAAGGAAAAGGAATGGGGGGGGGGGGGGGGGGAGGGAGGGGGCATTTGTTATTCTACAGTGTTTGCCTTTGGGAGCAACCACCACCCATGCTGAGCCCTGCTTCCGGGAAGTGTCTGAACATCGCTCACTGATGGGAAGTAGTGATTAACTTTTCCCTTTTGCTTATGCATGCACAAACTTTAGCTTTTCTATTTTTTTTTTTTTTTTTTTGCTTTAGTAAACTGCCTTAACTTGTGAGTTGTTCTCCATCTTATTTCCTTGACCCTGTCCTGCTGGGAAGTGATAGAATGGCTTGGTGGGCACCTGGTGCCCAGCCAAGGTCAAACCACAACACTATCCATTCATCCAATCAACATTTCCTGAGCTTACCTATGAGGATGTTATGAGAGGTGGTGTCAAAAGCCTTGATGAAGTTGAGGTAGACAACATCCACTGCTCTCCCCTCATAGACCCATCCTGCCATGCCATCACAGAAGGTTATCGGATTGGTCAAGCATGATTTCCCTTTGGTGAATCCATGCTGACTACTCATGATGACCTTCTTTTCTTCTACATGCTTGGTGATGACCTCCAGAATGACCTCTTCCATCACCTTGCTGCACCTGGGGACAAAGAGCCCCAAGTACCAGGGATGGAGGTATGGCTGACTGGCTGGTAGTTTCCTGGGTCCTCCTTCTTGCCCTTTTTGAAGATGGGAGTAACAACGGCCTTCCTCCAGCCATACAGCACCTCTCCAATTCTCCATGATTTTTTCAAAGATGATGGAGAACCACAGAGTAACAACATCTACCAGCTCCCTCATCACCCATGGGTGCATCCCATCAGGGCTCATGGATTTATGGGTGTTAAGTCTGTTTAGCCAATCTCTAACACAACCCTCTACGACCAGGGGAAGTCTCCCTTTCTCTGGCCTTCCTCTCTTACTTCTGAGGTCTGCGACTCCTGAGAGCCGTTCTCAGCAGTGAAGATTGAGGCAAAGAAGGCATTCAGTAGTTCTGCCTTCTCTGTGTCTTCCATTACCAGGACACCCATTGAATTCAGCAGAGGCCCCACATATTCCCTAATCTTCCTTTTGCTGCTGATGTACTTGCAGAAGTCCTTCTTTTTATCCTTAATGTCCTTTGCCAGACTCAATCCAAGTGGGCCTTGACCTTCCGTGTCACATCCCTACATACCCTGACAACATTCCTATAGTTGTCCCACATGGCTTGTCCCTTTTTCCATATCCCATAAATTTCTTTCTTGCATTTTAGATTTACCAGAAGCTCCATGCTCATCCATGCAGATCTCCTGCCTACTTCCCCTGATTTCTTGCTCATGGAGATACATTGGTCTTTGGCTTGGAGGAAGCAGTGCTTAAATACTGACCAGCTCTCTTGGACTCCCTTCTCTTCTAGAGCCCCATCCCATAGATTCCTTTAACCAGGCCCCTGATGAGGCCAAAGTTGGCTCTCCTAAAGTTTAAGGTTCTAGTTCTGCTAACTGTTTTGCTTCCCCCATGCAGGATCCTGAGTTACACCATCTCACAGTTGCTACAGCCAAGGCTGCCCCTAACCTTCATGTCTTCAACCAGTCCCTCCTGGTTTGTTAGTACAAGGTCCAGCAACACACCTTTCCTTTCAGCTCCTCCACCACTTGAATCAAAAAGTTAACATCAATGATCTGCAGGAACTTCCTGGATTGTGTGTGCTGGGCCATGTTGACTCTCCAACAAATATCTGGATGGTCATGTGAGCTATCCCACCATGCTTCTGTCATTGCAATGAGATCATGGTCCTACAACTGCACACAGATTTCCAGTTCTTCTTGTTTATTCCCCATGATGCATGTGTTTGTATACAGACACTTCAGAAAGGTTATCAGGCATGCAGGTTCCCTAGAAGGGGTATAAGAGAATTCTCCATAACCATAGCCACCCTCAATGTGTTTTTCCCTTTGACTCTCATCTTGAGGGGCAGTCAAGGAACATCATTCACTGCAATGACTGGTATGACCTACTCCCCAGGAGGAAGCAAGAGCATGAGTGTGGCCACTTTGAATCTCATCCCCAAGTCCTTTGGTTTAAAGTCCATCTCACCAAACTGGCCAACCTGCTGCCAAAGATTCTCTTGCCCTTTTTGGACAGATGGATCCCATCCCTCCATAACAGGCTACAATCATTAAAGCACAACCCACTGTCATAAAAGCCAAAACCTTCTTGATGGCACCAGCCACAAAGCCAGACGCTGATGTGCACTATGTGTCTGCTTCCAGCTGTCCCCATTTCTCTGACCAGTAGGATAAATAAGAAGATGACTTGGGCACCAATGTTTTTCACCTGCCTCGCCAGGGCTTTATAGTCTTCCTTGATCCTACCTACTTTTTGGCTTGCGGCATCATTTGCACCCACATGAAAAAGTAATAGCAGGTACAAGTCTGTACTCTTGACAAGTTGGGGCACTCTCGGCAACATCACGGATATCAGTCCCCAGTAGGCAGCATACCTCTCCAAACTGTATCAGGCCAGCAGATGGGGCCTCAGTGCCCCATAACAGAGTCACCCAGTACGATCATTCAACTTTTTTTTTTTATGGTAACTACCATGCGCTGCTGGTGCAGGTTCCCTTTATTTGCCTTGCTCGTGGACATCAGGTCATGTTTTCAGGACACTTTCCACTAGATCAGGTTACTTAGGGCCCCATCCAACATCCCCAACTCTCTCAGCCTTTCCTCATAGGGGAGCTGCTCCTGCCCTCTAATCATCTTGGTGGCCTCCTCTGGACTCGCTTCAGCAGGTCCATGTCCTTCCTATGCTAGGGACCCCAGAGCTGGAGGCAGCACTGCAGGTGGGGTCTCACCAGAGCAGAGCAGAGCAGAGGGACAGAATCACCTCCCTTGACCTGCTGGCCATTCCTCATTGGATGCAGCCCAGCACATGGGGGATTCTGGGTGCCAGCACAGGGCATGTCCAGCCTCTCACCCACCATTACCCCCAAGTCCTTCTCCCCAGGGCTGCTCTCGATCTGTTCATCCCCCAGCCTGGATTGATCCCAGGGATTGCCCGACCCAGCTGCAGCACCAGCACTTGGTCTTATTAAACCTCATGAGATTCCCATGGGCCACTTCTTAAGCTTGTCCAGATCCCTCTGGATGGCCCCATCCTTCAGGTGTGTCACCTGCACCACTCAGCTTAGTGTCATCTTCAAACCTGCTGAGGGTGCCCCCGATCCCTTTGTCTGTGTCATTAATGAAGATATAAAATAACACTGGTCCCAATATGGACCCTTGAGGGACACCACTGCTCACTGATGTCCATTGGGACTTGGAGCTGTTGACCACAACCCTCTGGATGAGACCATCCAACGAGTTCCTTCTCTCCTGAAGAGTCCACCCATCAAATCCATCTCTGTCCAATTCAGACAGAAAGATGTGGGGCTCCAAATCAAAGGCTTAACAGAAGTCCACAGAAAGGACATCTGTAGCCTTTCCCTTGTCCACTGATGGAATGACTCCATCAGAGAAAGCCACTTGGTTGGTCAGGCAGGACTTGCCCTTGGTGAAGCTGTGCTGTCTGTCCCAAATCACCTCCCTGTCCTGCATGTGCCTTTGCAGAGATTCCCAGAGGATCTGTTCCATGATCTTCCCCGGCACAGGTGTGAGCTGACAGGGAATGGTTCCCAGGTTCCTCCTTTCTACCTTTTAAGATGGGGATAACATTTCCCTTTTTCCAGTCACCTGGGACTTCACCTGACTGCTGTGGCTTTTCAAATATCATGGACAGTGGCTTGGCAACTCCATCAGCCAATTCCCTCAGGACTCTGGGATGCATTTATCAGGTCCCATGGACTTATGTATGTTCAGGTTCTTCAGGTGGTCATGAACCTAATCTTCACTTAAAGTGGGAAGGACTTTGTTCCCCCAGTCCCCATCCTGCTGTCCAGCCATTCAAGAGGTGAGGGAAGAGAGGTTGGCATTGAAGACTGAGGCAAAAAATTGAGTACCTCAGCCTTCTCCTTGTCCATTGTTACCAGTTTTCCAGCACAGTTTATCAGTCCATTTCTGGCTGACAGACCTGTAGAAGCCCTTCCTGTTATTCTTTGTGTCCCTTGCCAGGTTCAGTTCCAGCTTTGCCTTGGCCTTCCTCACCCCATCCCTACACAACTGGACTGCATTCCTATACTCTTCCCAGGATACTTATCCTTGTTTCTATTGCCTGTGCATTTCCTTCTTACCTTTTAGTTTGACCAGTAGGTCCCTACTCAGCCATGCCAGTCTCTTGCCTTCCTTACCCAGATTCTTGCTCCTGGGGATCACCAGCTCTTGTGCTCTATGGAACGCTTCCTTAAACATGTCAGCTCTATTCTGCTTCCTTGTCCCTGAGGGCAGTTTTCCAGGGGTTCCTATTGACTGACTCCTAGAAGAGCTGTAAGTTTGCTTTCATAAAGTTCATGGTCCCGACTTTACTCTCCCTCTCCATAATTCTACCAGGCACTGAAGTGAGACTGACAGGCCTGTAGTTTCCTGGGTCATCCTTCTTGACCTTCTTTAAAATTGGGACATTCACCAGCTTCCAGTCAGCTGGGACCACTCCAGATTCCCAAGACCATTCAAAAATCATTGAGAGAGGCCTCGCAGTGACATCAACAGCTCTTTGAGGAGCTGAAGATGGAGGCAAAGAATGCATTAAACATCTCTGTCTCGTCCATGTCCCTGTTTATGAGGTGACCATCCTCATCCTATAATGGGCCAATGTTATTTCTTCACTGCCTTTTGCTATTAACATATTTTTAAAACCCTGTTAATTGTCTTCCACAGTTCTGGAAGCTCCAACTCCAGCTGAGCTTAGGCCGCATGAATTTTCTCCCTCCAGTGGCAAGCAGCATCTCTATATTCTTCCCATAGCACCTAACCTTGCTTCCACTAGGCACACCTTCCTTTTTTGCCTTATTTCCAAGAGGAGATCACTGTTCAGCTATGCTTGGCCTTCTGCCTCACGTGCTTGACTTCCAACATTGGGCAATTTCCTGCTCCTGTGCTCTTAGGAGGAGATGTTTAAAAAGTGACTAGCACTGATGGACCCCAGCACCTTCAGAAGATTTTTCCCAGGGGACCTTACTCACTAGTTCCCTGAGCAGCCTGAAGTCTGCTCTCCTCATGTCCAGAGTGTAGGTTTTGCTGGCACGTTTTTCCTGGCAACAGATTTTAAACTCAGTCTCTTCATGGTTGCTGTGGCCAAGATGGCCACCAATCACCACTTTGCTCACGAGTTCCTCTCTGTTGACAAGCAGTAGATTAAAGAGGGGATCTTTCCGAGTCGGCTCCCTTAGGACCTGTTCCACAAAGTTGTCATCGAGGTGTTTTAGCAATCTTCTGGACCTGTTTGTACCAGCTGTATGATATTCCCAGTTAACAACTGGCAAGTTGAAGTCCCCCATAAGGACAAGAGTGGTTGATTTAGAGGTGTTCCTCAAAGAACAAATCATCGGTGTCATGGTCCTGGCTAGGAGGTCTATAGAAGATTTTCACAATTACATCCTCATTATTTGTTTGCCCCTTGATTCTTACCCAGAGGCTCCCAACCATGCCATGGCCAACTGTAAGCTCCACACATTCCAGTCCCTCCATTACATACAGTGCCACACCCTCCCCCCAACCTCACCTGCCCTTCCAATCCCTCCTGAAGAGACTGTAATCATCCATCAAGACACACCAGTCTTGAAGTAATTCAGAGCTGTACAATCACAGCCTCCAGGTCTCCAGAAGCCCTTGCTACTTCCATGTCAGAAGTGAAGAAATGCAGTCTGTACCCATACATTCAGTAATTGCCTCCCATTTCTATGTTATATAAGAAAGTTCAGATATAACATTCTTCCTGTGTTTTTTCTCTGGACTGGTGTCTAGTGCCATTCTTTTTGTCCTCCCAAGCAAACACTTAATTATTTTTCTAACTTTCTTTATCAAAGTTTGCAATTTGTCAACCAAACTTTCAAGGACAAACGATAGTAGCAAGAAAAAACTCAGTGTAGGTAGTTGCTGTTTGTCACTGGAAAATTTATCAGCATAACCAATCACTTTTACTCTAAATTATAGACCAAAACCTCACTGTCAGGGATCACATATTCTAAATAGCACTAATTATCCAAACCTCTTCAATACATTTCTAAAATGCAAGATTAGAGGGAGTAAACATCTGGCAAGATTCTTGCAGCATCAAGAATTGGTTCTCTCAATCAGGGTTTATTAATTTCTTTAAGAAGTCAAAATGGTAGCACCATTAGTAACAGTATTTGAGTTGTGTGCTTTATCAATGAGAAAAGTAAAGCTAACATACAGGTAAATCAAAAAGCTCCTCTTCCACTTTTTCAGTCTCTCAAATGCTGAAATGTTGCAATCTGAATTGTACAATCAGATTGTTTTCAAAAATATTCTTGAAAGATATACCTTCAAAACAAGTTCTAAGACAACCAATTGAAACAGCAGCAACTTCAACCAGAAAAAAAGTCTTCTGACTGAGTGGTGTTACGGAACAAGTTATAGTTTTTTATATTTCTTTAAGAAGTCTATGAAGCAGTGGGGGAAAATGTTGTAAAATTCTTTTAACTTTAGCACAATAGTGGATGATCCCTATATTAGTGGTTAATGCTTAGTTTTGTACCATACAGTGCTTAGTACAAATGTCAGACTGTGACCTTGTGTTAACTCCCTACATCTGTGACTAATAAGTCTTGTGCCAGCTAATGCTTCCTTGTTTACTTATACCAGTGATTAATATGTACTAGCAGATGTCTTAGTTTTGAGAATAGAAAGAGAATGCTGGAGTAAAGAATAATAAGAGAAGTACATTAGACCTGACCACATACTTAAGATACTCTCAAGGAGAGAAGATTCATTAGTAGATTTGGAAATATAAAAGGGAAATTTGGGGAATGGGATGTTCCCAAATGATCACCAAAGACCCTCAAAAGACCCCTACTCATATCAAAATAACTTCATGGAAATAACAAACATATATGCATGTATTCGGGAAATGTGATGAAAATGTAATAGACATATGAAGAATATGTATTAGTTTCAGGAATATAACGTGGTCTGTTCAGTTACTGGGCATGCATGCTTTGAGGAGAATCCCCCATGCATCCAGCACTGCTAATAAAGCAATGTTTGCTTTCTAACCTAAAAAAAATTGTTTGGAGCGTTTATTTCCTGGTTTTTGGTGACAGTGGTAATTATATATTTGAGTGGAAGTACCTTAGATTCACAATGTTGTTAAACTGATAAGCTCAGACATCAATTTTGTGTACAGAGTTAAAGAAAAACAACATTTAGTCTCTGCCATTTACACAAGTCTCACAACAAATCCTTTAGCACAAGACCACCTAAAATACTGATGCTGCTGGCATGCTATACAATTACTTCTCACTTGCATTTGAGCCACATTTCTTCTATCACTGTTTACCACAATATATGCCTGCAGAAGACGAACCATAGAGATCATTTAGCAGTCACAGGATCATAGGATAATTCAGTTAAGAAGGAACCTCAGGAGGCCTTTAGGTGATCCTTGTGCTCAAAGCAGGGTGAGCAAGACCATATGTCCTGGTTTCAACCAGGACAGGGTTAATTTTTGCAGTAGCTGGGAGGAGGCATGGCCAGGGCATGGAGGTTATTCTATGCTACCTCACATCATTGCTGGGGGCAAGGGGAAAGGGAGTGTCTTCTGGGGAGAAGGGGTTCCTTCCAGTCTAGTAAGCAGGGCAGAGGGAGCAATCAGTACTGTCTATTGTCAGGGGGTTTCCATGTGAATAATTTCCTTTCTTGTACTCTCTGTCATTAATATTGTTGCTGTTACTGTTCCTTTTCTTATCTCATTGCTGTTTCCAGTTAATTGTTTTTATCTCGACCCATGATCTTTGCCTTTTGTGTCTCCAATTCTCTTCTCCAGCTCACCACAGCAGGAGGGGAAGGGGAAAGTGGGGGAGCAAGAGAGTGGCACGTGGTTTGGGAGAGTCTTGGTGGGGGCACTGAATTGGGGAGTACCACTCCTAAACCACGAAACCATGTTATGCACGGCTTATCCAGCCAGGTCTTGAAAATATCCAAGAATGAAAAATGCACAGATTCTCTGCGCTTCTCCAAAGCTTGACTGTCCTGATAGTAAAAAAGGTTTTCTTTATACCTAGTCAGAACCTCCCATTTCAATCTAAGTCCATTGTCTCTCATCCTTGCTCCACAACACTATGGAAAGCCTGACTCAAGTCTTCGTGATAATCTCATAGGTATGAGGGGACTGCTCTAAGATCTGTCTGCCCATTGTGTGTCATCCCATCTGTGTGTCCCCGTTGTAATCATCATCCATGTCCCACCTCAAAGACTTGTTTTATCCAGGCTGCACAACTCCAACACCCTCGCCTTCTCTGGAATCTCCCCCATCTCCTCTTCTCCCTCTCCACCTAATCTGACCATCCATAAAAACTTGATTAAAGAGAAGAAAACATTGTTGCATCTTTTTACTATGGCCATGTAAATACATAGGCACTAAAAACTTAAATTAGCAAGAATATGCCAAAACCCCTACCTTACTAAATCTCATCTATCTCAGTCATTACTTCTTAGGGAGAATATTAAAAACAGCAATATGCATTACATATTTTAGCATAAATAATTATTTTCTCAGCTGACTGACAGTTTACCCTATTCCTTCTCCACAGGTAAGGTTTTCAGGCTTCATTTATGCTATATATATTGTGTTCATTGAACTACTTTTCATTTCATATTCATAAAATTTGATGATTGCACAATCAAGACAAGCATTTTATGTTAAAACACTTTTGAGCTGGTTGAGAGTTCAATACTTGTAATGTTGCCTTTGAATAATTTCTTACATAGAGCAACTGAATTCTCACAAAAAATTTAATCCTCAGATTGTAAAGGATTTTAAATACCTTCTGTCCTCATGAAATTTGAACTTTGTTTGAAGGATGATTAGTCAACTTTTAGACCTCAGAAATTTCTTCTGAATCAGGGCTCAAAATAATTTTGTATCCAAAACTTAATGATAAACTCTTTAGTACTACTGGAATACAGAAGTTGGGAAAACTAACTAAATACCTCTTTAAACTCTGGTTTTTAAAACTGTGAAAAAATACATTGATATATATGACTGCTAGATTACCTTTAAGGGTTCCATCACTTCCAGATGGAGAGCAGACTGACTGTGGTGACCTCAAGGAAAAAGATGCAGCATTCCTTACTGAAGGATCGCCATCCTAAAGTGACCATGATAAAAAAAAAAATCATGAACACTTGATAAAATAAAGACTGAAATTAGTACATATACTGATAAAATGGTTTGGATGAAAGAGCAGACAAAAATATTAGAAAAATATTTTATTTATATAAAAAAACTTTCTGATTTGAAACTGCTATTAGACTACTATATAGGCAAAATTCCAGAAAACAATGAGCCTTAAGAATTTAGAACCAGAACATGCACACAAAAATAAATCCATGTATATGTCTTCCAGCTAAATAAGCACTTTTGGTTGACATTCCATTTAGAAGTTTTTTGTTACATATAGCAAAGAGCTGAAAAATAGAAAGATGAACTCTCTACAATACCAACTGAACAAAAACTGAGTAAAATAAGTAGATTTTTCTCTTTTTTAAACAAATTCAGCATTTTTAAAATTAGCCTACCCTTAAAGTTTATTAGAATGCCATCTTTTACAGTTAAGCAAACCAAAACTTTGTATTCATACCCTACAGCATACACACATCAGGACTGAACAAAATCTGTAGCACACCCATTGCGGCAACTGAGATAGATGGATGGCAACTGCACACTCTCTCTGACAATGGCCAAACAGCCAATTTCCACATGCATAGCAGTAGATCAGCCACTGTACACGTTATGCCTTGTGAAGGCATAGTTCACACTGCTTAAGGATAAAGAAAATAGTTTGATATTTATGGACTAAAAGTGCTTACAAGGCAAAGAATATAAATTCATAAGAAAACAGATTTCATCAATTTCATCATCCATAGGTGTTTATAAAACAATTCTATCAGATTTTTTCCCCTCCCACAGCAAAATGATTCAAAACCTCATGATGTACTATTAATTACACTTATTTTTCTAACTCCTTGCAAAAAGACTTGTTGCCACATGAGAAAAGCCTCATGTGCAAAGAAATCTAATATTCTGATTCAATGCAATAAAAAGAACCATACCTTAAACTTACATGCTTTTATTGAAAGTCAAAATGAATTAATTTCCTGATGTAACAGTTACTTGTCCATTTAATACACTGAAACTAAGAAGCTGATTTTTTTCAAACATGAATTATCTTTAAATTATAATAAATCACAAACCTGCCAAAATACTGGGGGGGGAAGCTTAGTAACTTTTTAAGATATATTTTTTTATTAGAACAGGAGAGGTCCTGTACCCATGCACTGCCAAGGACAAAGACGGCTTTTATTAAATTAACTAAACTAACTAACTAGGTAGATGACCTTTCAGGGACACACATGACATTCCTAATAATTTGTCAGCTACTGCAGAAGTGGTCATTTACTGTTTCCTAGTTCAGAAATACATCAAATGGTGAAATGTAAGCACAAATTTATATTTTGGGCATGTTCTCACATGCACTTGCAGCCCAGAAAGCCAACTGCAGCCTGGGCTGCATCCAATGAGGAGTGACAAGCAGGTCGAGGGAAGTGATTCTGTTCCTCTACTCTGCTCTGGTGAGACACCACATGGAGTGCTACATCCAGCTCTGGGGTCCCCAGCACAGGAAGGACATGGACCTGCTGAAGCGAGTCCAGAAGAGGCCACCAAGATGACTAGAGAGATGGAGCACCTCTGCTATGAGGAAAGGCTGAGAGAATTGGGATTGTTCAGCCTGGAGAAGAAAAAGCTCCAGGGAAACCTTAGAGCACCTTCCAGTACCTGAAGGGAGTCTGCAACAAAGCCAGAGAGAGACTCTATCAGGGAGTGTAGCAATAGGACAAGGAGTAAGGGCTTAAAGCTGAAAGAGGGTAGATTTTAGATTAGATATTAGGAAGAAATTCCTCCCTGTGAGGATGGTGAGACCCTGGCACAGGTTGCTCAGAGAAGCTGTGGCTGCCCCATCCCTGGAAGTGTTCAAGACCAGGTTAGATGGAGATCTGAGCAACCCGGTCTAGTGGAAGGTCCCACTGCCCATGGTAGGGGGTTGGAACATGATAGTCTTTAAGATCCCTTCCAACCCCAGCCCTTCTGTGGTTCTCAGGTTTCTCAAAAAATGGTCCTTAAATTGAGTATATGCACAGTGAGCCTTAAAGTATATGCTTGCTGATTTAGCAGAATCAAATATTGCAAACACACAATATCCTGTAGACATTCTTAACTTTTAAAGAACAAAATCCTAAAGCTAAGAAAAAAACTAAACAAAGTTTTTAGGTTTTATTATTTAATAATCCTTGTTGATAACTATCTCTGCCAACGGTCACACTGATTCTAAAAAAGGTACAGCATTATGATTAACTTTATTGTTCATATACAGATGCAAAACTTGAATTACTCCAACTTGTTCCAACTGTTTTCTGCAGGACAGCTACTAAAATCAGTTTTTAAATGTATGCTTAGTTTTTATCCTGAGTTTTTTTCCCATTAAACCAAACAATGATGGTATGCTTTCCGTTTTCATATTTGGTCAGTTTTGAATGAGTTTCATAGAATTGTTAAGGCTGGAAAAGATCTTTAAGATTATCAAGTCCAACCATTAACGGAGCACCACCACTACGTTTACCATTAAACCATGTCCCCAAGTGCCACATCCACACATTTTTTGAACACTTCCAAGGATGGTGACTAAACCACTTCACTAGGCAGCCTGTTTGAACGCTTGACAATCATTTCTACGAAGAAATTTTCCTTAATATCCAATCTAAACTTCCCCTGGCACAACTTGAAGCCATCTCCTCTTGTCCTGTCTCTTGTTCCCTGGAGAAGAGCCCAACTTCTCACTGTCTCACCCTCTTTCAGGGAGTTGTTGCCAGAGCAGAAGGTCCCCCCCTAGAGCCTCCTTATTTTTTCTTCTCCAGCTAGAGGCCCCCTCGCTCCTCAGCCTCTGGTGCTCCAGTCACTTCCCCAGCTCCAGAAACTCCAGACCCTTCTCTGGATTTGCTCCAGCACCTCAATGCCTTTCTTGCAGTGAGGGGCCCAGAACTGGACACAGCACTTGAGGTACAGCCTCACTAGTGCTGGTTACAGAGGACAATCACTGTCCTGGTCCTGCTGCCACACCATTGCTGATAAGCCAGAGATGCCATTGGCCTTCTTGCCCACCTGGCACACGCTGGCTCATGTTCAGCTGCTGTTGTTCAGCACCCCCAGGTCCTTTTCCTCTGGGCAGCTTTCCAGCCACTCTACCCCAGCCTGGAGCTGCATGGGGTTGTTGGGACCCAAGGGCAGGACCCAGCGCTTGGCCTTGTTGAATGTCACACAATTGGCCTTGTCCCATTGCTTCAGCTTGTCCAGATCCCTCTGCAGAGCCTTCCTACCCTCCAGCAAATCAGTGCTCCCACCCAACTTGGTGTCATCTGCAAACTTACTGAGAGTACACTTGCCCCTCGTCCAGGTCATCAATGAACATGTTAAACAGGACTGACCCCACTGGTGACTGGCTATGACTCCATTCCCTATCACTCTCTGGGCCTGACCATCCAGAAAGTTTTTTACCCAGCAAATAGAGCACCTGTCCAAGCCATGGACTGCCAGATTTTCCAGAAGAATGCAGTGGGAAACAGTGTCAAAAAGGCTTTACTAAAGTGCAGGTAGACAAGTCCACAGTATTTCCCTCATCCACTCAGTGGGCCACCTTGTTGTAGAAGATCAGGTTGGTCAAATAGGACCTGCCATTCCTAAACCCCTGCTGGCTGGGCCTGATGCCCTGGTTGTCCTGCATGTGTTGAATGATGGCATTCAATGTGATCTGCTCCACAACCTCCCCTGGCACCAGGGTCAGGCTGACAGGTCTGTAGTTCCCTGAATCCTCCTTCCAACCATTCTTATAGGTGGCTGTCCCATTTGCCAAGTTCCAGTCCCCTGGGATCTCCCCAGTAGACCAGCACTGCTGATAAATGATTAGAAGTGTCATGGTGAGATCTTCCACCAGCATCCTCAGTACCCTTGGGTGGATTCCATTCAGCCTCATAGACATGAGGGGGTCTAAGTGGCATACCAAGCCTTTTCCTCATCCTTTGTCACTATGTTTACCTCCACATTAAGTACAGGATAGAGATTCTCCTCAGCCCTCCTTTTATTGCTGATGTATTTGTAGAACCATTGTTTGTTGTCTTTTGCAGCAGTAGCCAGATGAAGTTTTAGCCAGGCTTCAGCCCTTCAAATTTTCTCCCTGCATAACCTCATGGCACCCTTGTAGTCCTCCTGAGCTGCCTGCCCCTTTTTCCAGAGGTGATGCACTCTCTTGTTCTCCCTGAGTTCCATTCAAAGCTCTCTGTTTGGCCAGGTCAGTCTTCTTCCCTGCTGGCTCGTCTTTTGGCACATGGGGACAGCCCGCTCCTGCTCCTTTCAGATTTCCTTCTTAAAACACATCCAGCCTTCCTAGAGCTCTTTGCCCTTCGGGACTGCTTCCCAAGGAACTCTCTCAATCATGCTCCCAAACAGGCCAGTCTGCCCTCTGGAAGTCCAAGGTGGCAGTTCTGCTGGCCCCCCTGCTTACTCCTCTGAGAACAGAAAACTATCATTTCATGATCACTGTGCCCGAGATGGCCTCCAACTATCACATCCCACACCAGCCCTTCTCTGTTCACAAACAGCAGGTCCAGTGGGGCACCTCCCCTGGTTGGCTCACTCACCAACTGTGTCAGTTCTTCCACACACTCCAGGTACCACCTAGACAGTTTCCTCTACTGTGCTGTATTTCCAGCAGAGATCTGCTAAGATGAAGTCCCCCACAAGAACAAGGGTCGGCAATTGCAAGACTTATTCCAGCTGCTCATAGAACATTTTGTTTTCTTCTTCATCATGGCTGGGTGGTCTATAACAGACTCCCACCAGGAGATCTGCCCTGTTGGCCTTCCCCTTGATTCTTACCCATAAACATTCAACCCTACCAGTACCATCATCAAGCTCCACATAATCAAAACACTCCCTAACATACAAGAGGTATCTAAAGCCTCTCCTTCCTTGCCAATCCCTTATAAAGAGTTTATAGCCATCCACTGCTGCATTTCAGTCATGTGAGTCATCCCACCATGTCTCCATGATTGCAATTATGTCATAGTTTTCCTGCTGCACCATAACTTCCAGTTCTTCCTGTTTGTTGCCCATGCTGCATGCATTGGTGTAGATGCACTTCAGTTGCATTTGCTGATGATACAAAACTGGGGGGAGTGGGGGGAGAAGCTGATACCCCTGAAGGCTGTGCTGCCATTTAGCGGAACCTTGATAGGCTGGAGAATTGGGTAGAGAGAAGCCTAATGAGGTTCAACAAGGGCAAGTGTAAGGTCCTGCACCTGGGGAAGAATAACCCCAAGTACCAGCATAGATTGGGGGTGACCTACTAGAGAGCTAGAAATTGGGGTATATTTGTACATTTAATGCCAAGAACAGCTTCTTATTTTGAAGAATTTGCATTGCTGAAGCAGAGACTGAGAAAAATACCTGATAAGATTGTGTATTATGATAGCTTCCTTCATTACAAAACTCTTTTAAGATGCTACTTCTTAGCTAATATTTTTCATCAGCATAATTCTTGCATTTAAAAAGAGAAGACTAATGAAATTATTAACTCTCTTGGAGTTCCAGTGTATTAATCCCTGTAAGGGATTTCCGGTAGCTGGTATTAATCAATATACTTGCTGGTACAACATTTTTTTGTTTCCACAAGCTAATTTTAGGAGACAAGAGCTGCCCCTAGTTCTTCGTATATTAAATACATCAAAAAAAAGCAAAACACCCGCGTCACCAGGTTTTGATCAAGTTTTGTAACTGTTGTAGGCATCCTTAAGACCCACAGTAAGAACTAAGTAAAAAAAAAATGAACAGTGCGTCCCCTTGAGGTGTTAAGAGACTGTGTGCCAAACTTGTAAAAAAGAGTACAAACATGCTTTCATCACAGTGATGGAGATGCTCATTAAGAAAGTGAATGAAGTTGAAACACCATGGAGAAAGTTGCTGATTTTTTTTCATTTATATTATACTTCTAGCAAGAATTTTCTCCCACTCAACTAAGTCACTGGGAAAACATATTGTAAATAAATCAGGCCATTAAAACGCATAATGAGGACTCTGTAAGAAAAATGTTATAAGGATTTTTTGCCTTTGACAACACTACTATATTACTGAATAGGTTATGCAATTGTCTCACCTAATTGACAGTTAGGGGAATCTTCAGAAAGACATGTTAACTATAAGCCTATTTAGAATCTAGTATTGTTTACGTCAATATATTGATACAATATATTGCGAATAGACCACTCTATCATCTCTTTATAATAAACTCACATGAGTAAGATTTTTACTTTTCATTACTTTCATCAGAATCAATGTTCGAAACTGTTCCAAAGGAAAGAGATCTAGAAAAAACTTAAAACTCGCACATTAAAGTTGCACAGTTGAGTGCACTACATACTCCAACTGAACAAACCCTATATTCTAAGTAGGTTTTAATTCGATGAACAGCTATAATCATAAAATATATCTGACTTTCTAAGGGCAGCTAGAGACATCATACTTGCACTTTATCATAGTTAAATAATTTGATTTTATTCATCAATCACTAATGAGTCTAGGGTAACTATACATTACTACTTACTCCTGTGCACCATCTGTAGTAGTAGTCTTCATTTGAGCCTGTCTAGAATTATCAGCTATTTGATTAGCTGAATTCCCAGACAATTGTCTTGAAACTTTATTTTCATGGAGATTCCTCATCCCGCTGTGACAATGGGACTGGATACTGGAGAAGCTGAAAATACTAGAAAAAGTCATTATAAATGAATATACAACTAAATTATTCACACAATTTTTTGTTGTAAGTCTATGTAAATAATCTTGGCCAGAATTAAGCCCGCCATATATATATGAGATGTGAGATGGGAAGATGAGCAGAGGATTGGACAAGATCCTCAACTTCTTACTGAATCCTTTTTCACTACCTTAGACATGAGTTAACATAATTAGATATTGAATCGAGACTTACAGCTATTCCCATGTTACAGATAGCCAAGCTTCCACACTCTATCCTAATTGCAAGGTCAGCATCATACTCATATGGTTATAAAATAAAAAAACTTCTATTCCCCATACATCACTATATGCATTCATTACCTTTAGTAAATTCATGAGACATATAACTATACATAACAGACAGCATATTAATTCTCAGTACACTGACTAAACTTTTAGAGCAGATGATTTAATAAAAGAATCTAACAAGATTTGCTTATAAAAAAAGTAATAACTAAAGTCCTCGATACTCCACTTCTGATTTCAAGGACTGTGTTTAGAATTAGGCCGAAGAACAAAGAAATCCATTTACTTACTAGAAGAGTATCAAGTACTTGCCCAGTTACTACCTTGAGTATAAACTCTAGCCACTAGCTAGCCTTACACTTGCAAAGTTTGGTTGGTTAAATTAAGGCTGGCAGAACAACTTACATTTAACACTGGCAAAATTATGTTTTCACCAATACAGATAAACAATTGTCATAGCTAACAAATAAAAAGTTTTAGTTTTTTTTTCTTAATTTTTCTATTGTCATGTATATGTGACAACTATGCAAAATCAGTGTGCATTGAGGAGAAACATTAACGCCAAGGTCACTGGTTCAATCCCTATATGGACCATTCACTTAAGAATTGGACTTGATGATCCTTCTGGGATTTTTTGAAATAAAAAATAAATCTACCACTCTGTCAGTCAGGAAAGGCAAGCTTAAGCATACCCAAAAAAATTCCCCAACCAACTCCAAGATTTGCTTTAAGCATGTGACTCCCTCAAAAAAATTAGAGAACTGTGAAACACACACGAAGGTAATGCTGACATGAGATAGGAGAATAAAATTAATATCAAAGACTTACCTTGCTGCATCTGAGGATGTGGTGTATAACTTGGAGGATGTGAATATGGCATGTATCCTGCAGGACTTTGAGGAGCATATGGACTAGGCACTGGACTGTTCTGTTGTGCCAAAAATCTGTTACCAGAGCTTGTTTGTGGTGGCACAAACCGGCTAAAACATAAAGTGAAAAAGTTTGAAAAAGTTGGAAAAGAAAATTTATACAAATTTCTTATTTCTTTTAGAAGACTGAGGGAGCTGGGGGTGTTTAGCCTGGAGAAAAGGAGGCTGAGGGGACATTTCATTGTTGAAAGGAGGTAACAAGCAACAGGACGAGGAAATGGCCTCAAGTTATTCCAGGGGAGGTTTAGATTATATATCAGGAAAAATTTCTTCACCAAAGGGTTTGTCAAGCACTGGTACAGGCTGCCCAGGGAAGTGTTTAAGTCACCAACCTGGAGGTATTTAAATTATGTGTACATGTGTCACTTAGGGACACAGTTTAGTGGTGGACCTGACAGTGTTAGGTTAACAGTTGGACTTTATCATCTTAGAGGTCTTTTCCAACCTAAATGATTCTATAGGTACATGCTACTTGCTGACACTCAAAGTTTGAAAAAGAACCAGAAAGTTGATGAGAAAGCTGCTGGAAGACTGGCCAAATTACTGGGTCTATCCTCTGAGCAGCCTTTTGTATAACTGTTACAGCAGTATTCCATGATTTTATAAGCCTTCTTTCCCACCCTTCTGTCACACTGGTAATGTTATACATGCTGGAACACATAGCCTCTTCTGTCCTCGTACCACAGGTAGAGAATAGCTGTAGGGGTGTCAGGAGGCAGGGGAATTATTTTAGAAGGAAAGAAAGCTTGCCAAAATTATGTGAGGGAGGGACAGCAGGGAATCCTGGCTAGTCAGAATACAAAGATTACTCACTAGCAAAAAGATGTTGCTTTGCCAGCTGAAGAAACTCACCCTGCTATCAGACAAATGCAAAATATATCCTGACACTGATCACCTTCTACTCACATACTTGCAACCAGAATTGACTGTCAACTATAGATAGAATTTGCAGTCTGCTGTCCATCCCACCCCATTTCAAAGAGAATGTTACCTGGAAGGGCTATGTGAGATAGTGGTTTGTTGATAATTAGAAGATGCAGGACTACCTCTCATGGAATTCTGAGAAATATTAAACTGCGACATCATCATCCCTATTAAGAAGATAGCAGCATTACTTTACATGCATTTCCTTTTTAATCAATAAAGTCTATCATTTCAGAAATTATTATACACAAAGAGATTATAAATTTTACAAACATTGACATCTTCTACCTACAACTGTTAGAAGACATTTTAAAAAAGATTGATTTCATTTAACATGTCCCTTTTACACCATGACATAAAAAGAAAGTTCCCTAAAGGAGTATTATTTCAATTATAAATATGAATGGCAGTTCCCTCCTCTGTTCCTTAGCCAAAAACCTGCTAGTAAATAGTAACATTTTATAACAGGCCATATACTCCACACCCCAGACTTGTGCGTGGAGTATTCAATGTGCCAATAAGATTTGGAAACTTCACAAGTCAGAAGAACACAGAAAACTTATCTACCATTTTTAGAACAAGTACAACAAACAATCATCTCAGGCTGAGTGGTACAAGATATTTTCCCTGCTCCCCTAATGCCTTAGTGGTTCCTTTCTTCCCAGGAACAGCTTTCTATTCCACCTCCACCACACTTATAAGGAATGTTATCAAAGAAGGTGCTGAAATATTTTCAGTTGCAAAGAACCACCAATATGAAGCCAGAAAAGATAGGCTAGAAATAAACCCCCATAGATGGGTGTCTATAGAGCAGGTATTTGTTTATTGCAGTGCTAGAGGTAAGGGGGATCTCTCCACCTAACTCACCCACCTTTGTCAAGTGTTGTGTCTTATTTATACAATAAGTATTGTTTAATATTGCTATGTCAGCATAACATCATCATATACATGTCCAGAACTAATTTACATAGGATTACTTCATGGTTATAAATAATTTTTTTGTACTGCACTTGTGCTTCCCCAATTTAGGTGGTCCTGGGGGTCTTCTTCAATGAAGGTTCAAGGTCTTCCTCACATCTGAACTTTTCAACTTTTCCTTTGGAGCACACGCAGTTATGGTATTCTTTGGGTTTTCTGGATCTAACCGGTCTAAATTCTTCATCTTGTGGCTAATTGGCTTTACATTTGCCAATTTCTCATTAGTACATCCTGCTGTTTCCCAATTAGATATACTTATCTATTTTTGAGGTTATCCACCTGTCAAGTTTTTGCTTACTTAAGCATTAAGCAACTAGTTAACTACATTTGGCTATTACATTGTATAGAAAGTTATTATTCAGGCTAGATAAGTATTAAAAGCTATAATTCAGGTTATATAAGTATTAAAATGTTATAATTCAGGTTACATAGGTATTTTATAAATCAAACTATATAAGCATCTTGTAACTTTGACCTAAATTATATAGGCATCAAATATCCCATCTGTAGTCTCCAACTGCCTGTAGATTCCCACAGTCATGCTTTGAAAATTCAGGAGTTGTACTAGATGGCAAGCCACAAGTACCAATGGGCCTGGAACTAACTTACATCTTTATTAGTAAGAATTTAAATGAATCTTTTTTGTTTTCTCTTTTCCATACAGATATAAAGAATTTCTAACCAACACATGACACTGGAAGTTGAATTGGTACAGGTACACAAAAATTTATATGACTTTTAACCAGGTGATTTTAATGATAGAATTGAATGTCTTGCAGCTAAAACAACATCAGAATTCACATACACACTGCAGAGCTTGGGAAGCCACAGCAAGTGATCCAAAGCCATGGGTAAAAGCACATCAGCAATGCAAATATTTAAACCCAAGTTTAGATAGATGGCTGACTAATACAGAGTGTTTGGGAGTCATCAATCTGTGGATTACTATTTCTGATTTCAATTACTGCAATATTCACACAAGCAAAGCTAGTTTCAGAAATCCTGTCATCCTCTTCTCTCTTTCCCTCTCCCCAACAAAGAAGTGATAGAATAATCCCCCAGGAATTAAGCCATTACTACCTCCCAGTAGGTATGAAGTGCTGCATTCCAAGTATATTAGCCCAGACAAACTAGCTCAGAGCAGAAGGGAAATTCTCATATTGTGCTGAAAAGTAAATAAATAAATAAAATAAGAGACCTCCATACTTTAGTACAGAGGACATTTCATTGTCCAGAGTAACAGAAGTGGACTCCTCAACTCCTGCAAAATTTGATTAAATGAACGCTGGTTGCCTTGCACAGAGGCAAGTGAGGAAGAAACTCCAGAGATGTTGGAGGCAGCACCTGGCATGCTCACTGTCCACTCACCTCTCACAGCCACTCTCACCACAGCTAGGCAGTAGTTAAACTACTAACCCTTAATATTCATGTACAGAAAGCTGACAGAATGTGCCAGTATGAGTATGAACTATGCAGAAGTTTCATTTTATGTTTAAAACAAGGACTGCAGTTTTAAAATACTTGAAAAATATATCTATCTCTTTTCTCCCCCATAAATTTTAATAAAACATGCTTTTGGTTTAAAAAAGTATGACAGAAAATATAAAAATTAATACATTTTAATGCCATTTAAAAACCCTAAAACTATTTCTGGAAAGGCAGTTCTCATCACTTCATCTCTGTTAGGGGAGACAATCTAGATAACTTCAAAGAAAAAACAAGCTCCCAAAGTCCCCAGTGCCCATCCCCCTCCCCTCGCCCAACGAAAAACCCCCAAACAACACAACCAACAAAAAACCCCACCACACAGTGTTTCCAAAGTTTTCAGACAGATAACAAGTCTGTCTAGTAATGAGGAAGGAGAAAAAATAAGTCCAAACATTTAGTCTAAAAAGGAGCTGAAATTAGTCTGTGGCTATTAACAGTAAAATATCTTCTTGTACATTTTTTACATTGTTGTTCGTCTCACTAAGCAGCAGATTTATGGCTCCACTGTGCATTTCCATACCTTAAAATACTTAAGAATTTATTTTAAACGCAACTTTAATTTTGATTGTTGGAAATGTTCAGTTTTGAGAAAACATCATCCTAGTAATAACATTCACACAATCACAGAATGGGTCAGGTTGGAAGGGACCACAGCAAGTCATCTGGTCCCACCTCCCTGTCCCAGCAGGGTCATCCCAGAGCACACAGGACAGAATTGTGTCCAGATGGGTCAGGAATATCTCCAGTGAGGGAGACTCCACACCCTCTCTGGGCAATCTGCTCCAGTGCTCATTCACTGCACAGAGAAGTTCTTCCTCATGTTCAGGTGGAACTTCCTGGGCATCAGTTTCTGCCCATTCTTCTTGTCCCATTGCTGGGCCCCACCGAGCTGAGCCTGGTCCATTTTCTGACCCCTCCCGGCAGACACTGACCGATATTGATAAGGTTCCCTGACAGATGACTCTTGAGGCTGAACAGCCCCAGCTCCCTCAGCCTTTCCTCATAAGAGAGATGCTCCAGTCCCTTAATCACCCTCACACCCTCTGCTGGACCCACTCCAGGAGCTCCATGTCTCTCCTGTCCTGAGGAGCCCAAAACTGGACACAGCACTCCAGGTGAGGCCTCACCAGGGCTGAGAAGAAGGACAGGATCACCTCCCTGACCTGCTGACAATGCTCTTCCCAATGCAGCCCAGGATTCAGTTGGCCTTCTTTATCACGAGGGTGCACATATGTCCACCAGGACCCCCAGGTGACCTCCAGCCTGTACTGGTGCTTGGGGTTGTTCTTCCCCAGGTGCAGGACCCTGCATTTGCTTTTGTTGAATTTCAGACAGTTCTCCTCTCCCAATTCTTCAGCCTGTCAAGGTCCTTCTTAAGGGCTGCATAGCACTTGGGGGTATTGGCCAGCTTTGTATCCTTAACATATACTCCCAGCCTTGACTGTAATTTTTTTTGCTCAGAAAAAAGTGATATGCATAAATCCATTTTAGCATTCCTATTAAATACCAAAGAATATCAAAACACGGCTCAAGATCCAGAAAAAAGTCTTGTATGATGTTGTGGGTTTAAACTCCTCTCTTTTTGTTCACTTTGAAATTTTTTTCCTTCCCCCATTTGTTGCTGGGATACCTTGATGGCCGAGCTATTTTGTTAATGGCCGGGCGATTGAAGAGACAATGACACCTATGGGCACACCCTAAATGGGGAGACAGCTTTTGTGATGGTGGGGGGGGATTGGGAGTGGGGTTTTGGTTTTTTCTTCTCCAGCGTTTAAGGGGAAGAGGGGTTTTTTTTCCTGCTGGCGCCCCTTGCTTTTTGCTACGGCGGTGGTTTTGCGTAGGACTCCAGCTTCAGGGGAAAGGGTATGACACTCTGCTCCATTCCCGTCTCTGCGTCCCACGGGATCCTATGCTACGTCTCTTTAGCTGTCCTGTTTCTTCCTGTTCCAGAGAGCACCGGTTTTTTTTCCGCTGTGAGTTTTGCAGAGAAACTTTTCTTCATCACCTCTGCTCATCTTGTATGATTATACCCAGCCGTGGGGAGATCTGCAGCAGCACCGGGATTTATGCACCAACCACGTCCCCTGAACATCTGTGAGGAGCCATCGTGCCCTCCCTTGCATCAGCCGGGGCCAGCGGCAGCCGTGCCAACCAAACGTAATCTTGCCAAGAAGGAGGACTGTTTCCATTAGGACTGTCCTAGGTTCTGGACTGCGCTGTTGTATGCATTGTTATTGCTACTTGTTTCATTGTATTATATATATAATATTAGTAAAAACTGTGTATTCCTTTTTACCCATATTCCTGCCTGAAAGCCCGTGAATTTTTTTATCAAAGCCTAATAATTTCGGAGGGAAGGGCGGTCATAGCCACCACTCCAAGGGAGGTTCCCTCCTTCATTAGCAAATACTGTCTTTTCAAACTGGTGACATATGATTAAACTGTATCTACAGCATCATGCCATGCTTAAGCAAAGGACATGCTCAACCAAACAGGCCAATTTTCATTTAAATATACACTATGAAAGCATATGCTCTTACAACAGTTTTTCCTTTTTACAGGCACATGTCATTTTAACTACTGCATAGATGAAAAAAAATCAAAGCAACTGATGCTTAGGGAAAGGTGCATAAGATTTTAATCCTCAAAATGCACAAAGTATGTAGAGTATAAATAGTTTAAAGGGAATTTTAAGTCTTTTCTACATCCTAAGCTATGCTATGGAGACTAACTTATTGCAATATTGTTATTTAGTCTGATCTTTTCTTCAACAGATATCTGCTAAGACAATAGTGTCTAGAAGAGAAAAAATATTTGAAAAACGGAAATTATAAATTAGCAACTTAATTTTAAATAAATAATTAATAGCATCCAGAACTTTCTCTGCCATTTGATTAAAAAGGTCTGAAATAAAATTAACATGTTGCCCTTTTACTGATGCTGCACGGTGGTGTGACAGTCTGTTCAGACAACCTAGTAATAGAAAACAGTCTGAAAAATCTAATTAAAAATCTTATCTGTATGAACTCTGTTTCAACAATGGGACTATTATCAAAAGATATGGAATAAAGGTTTGAACACTGCTGCTTCTCTACCTGAAATGAAATATGCCAGCAATTTTGGGGAAGGAGGGTGATGCACCCAGGATACAAAACAAGTATTCACATAATATATCTTTCTTGCACTATTTGTTAATCATAACTAAAAACAATTTTTGCTCTAAACTTTGTGTTGAGCTACAAATCAATATGACTGCAGAAAAAACATCAGCACAGAATTCTGCTTGTGCTTTACCTTATATTCACAAGTATTCAACACATAATATTTAGGTTTCTGAAGAGGCCTTATTTCCTGACAAATTATACTGAACCAAGAATTTTTTTCTACATTTAATGTAATTCTTTAACCAGGTAATCTTTCTGTTCTTGCATTAGAAAAGAAGGCTGGAAGAAATTAATTTGAGTTCAGTTTGTCCATACTAATGCTGGAACTGATGCTCAAGGGATCGTGGTGCAGAGGCTCAGGTGCACCCCAGGTGGAGTAAATAGACATGGGGTCCCCCTGCCTTCTTTCCTTCTCAATTCTGGGCATTACAAATACTGGATCACAGTACCCAGCACTGACTTCACCACATGCTCGACTCAACAGAAGGCAAAAGGACAATATTCAGAAAGAAGACAGTAAGGAAAACAGAAGAGATGAATTTGAAATACTAGAAAATTACCTAAATTTCATTCTTATGGCTGGCAAAATGCATTACATAAGATCTCTACCAAACTCTCAAGTGTTCTACAAATCATGACTCCACAGAGATTACAAAATATGTTCAGAAAGCAGAAGGTGGCCCAACCTTTGCTGCCAGAACACATCAGTATACCCTCCTTTGGCCTTGGAGATCCGAATGGGATGTACTAACAGCTAACATGGCTGCCACAATTTGCCAGTGTCTAGCTTAGAGATCCTCCTATTTCCAGGTAAGAGTGTGGCCTTTTTCCATAGAAAAGAAAATCACGCTTCACCTAGCTTTTCCAAACATTCATTACAGGGCTTTCTTCCTCTCAAAATATTTTGTGTACAGCTATACTTTTCTCCTCTTCCCCCTTTCTTTCAGTGTTTCCAATTTCACACTTACATTGCAATGTTTGCACTGGTACGAGTATTCAGATTTATGTAAAAGAAAATTAAATATTCAAGGAAGTTTTAAAGTCTGAAGTCTTTTGGTTCTCTGAAAGCACTTTGTTAACTTCATTAAAATAGCATCAACTATTCTTTTAAGTTTTATGTTTAATCGTTTTTTAATTCTGTACTAGTACTAGTACCTCCCTTCAAGCATAGGCAAAAGCATATTTACTAAAGATAGGTGGTTTTATTTCAATAAAGATTATTCTTTATCTATTTAATCAAGCTGCAAAAGTGTTTCCCCCTCTGAAGCACAGAATTAGCAAAAATTATAAAGAAACTAACTTGCTTTATCTTCTTTCTTTCAAAAGCCTCTGCTGGAACAAATAATTTCATAAAAAATGCCTCCCTTTTGCACTGGAAAAGAATTATTTTACTCTATAAAACTGGTGGGAAAATGTGTGTTATCAACATTATTCTCATACTAGATCAAAAAATCACACCACTGTACCAGCTATTAAGAAGAAAATGAACTCTATCCAAACTAATATTCTAGCCCATCTTCGTGATACATTGCTCTATCTCATCATCAATAGGATAAAAGCAATGTATATTAACTTTTTACCATATTATTCATATACAATGCAATCCTTCATATATTATAATATGCTTTTATAAATGCTATACCACCCAAAGATTCTCTTTATTATTTAGTGTTAGATAAATACATAGTAAAAAAGCTTGGCACGTAATCTAACGAGACTGATTAAACATAGATCACCGTTATATATACGAAAGCGATCTCACTAAAGAGGGAGCTAAATCCAAAGAGTCTCGAACGAAAGCATAAACAGTTCCGAATGACTTCATACAGGAACAGTAGTAAGAGAACTAATAAATTGCGAAGACACAGCATCAGGAACAGATACGTGCCAACAAACGTTAATCTGAACTAAATTAAGAACTGCAGACAGACAAACGATATGAAAGAATAAATAAACATCACATACTGAACATGAACAATGCAAGACATAAGGTTAATTGAATGTCAACCATTATGAACGGTAATTACTGAGAAATTTTACCGCCTGCAACAGTCTATAGACAGGCGAGCGAAAGGAACCGAATTGAGGATCGACTACTGCACATCATTGATAAGCGACTGTGATATAATGTTATTTGGAATGACCAGAGTATTGGCGGTGGCAATTCTGGGGGCAGTGGAGTGGTACCTATAAAGACATTCACACATGTAATTATTGTTTAATTGTGCTAAATAACATTGAAGCAAAAAGGCGGTAGAGGATAAATAAGGAGGAAAATCCTCACACTCGACACACAAATACAAACAACAATTCCACTGCTTATCGAAACAGTCAATGAGATGATTTTATTTCCTAGCGCAACCTTTTTCAGATCAGGTATATAAATCGAACGACAAATGCAAATACTATCATACAAGAAAATCGTTAATCGTACAGCAGCCCCAACAATGACCAGACCTGGTGTAGAAAAAACAAGGTCACATTCGGAAGACCCGACAAGAGACACGAACAACATATGTCTACAATAAGTTGATAGTGCAGCATCGCATTAAAATAAAGCTCTAATAATGGACTATTGAAATTCCATGGCATCTGTCTCTAGTAATTTAAGGCTTGAGCGTGAAACGAAATCTTCTTTTACAACAGCCGAACCATGACAATATCTTAATATTTAGGAAGCGCTCAGTGTCTCAATAGTTTAATTATAAGGCTTACAACAATTTTGCATAACTACTACTTCCTTGATTAGGAGATATAATGAATAAAGACCTGTCCATGCTATATTGTCAGTCAATAATACGTACTCATGAATAAATTTTTACAACCCCTACATACTTAAAGACAATTGCAGAGAAGGCAAGTAGAGAACTCAACGTAATTTATGAAGACTTCATAGTTATCATTCAACTAAAATACGATCCGCATAGTAATGAGTAACAAAGAAACCACGAATTTATAGGATACCAAAGAGAGTGAATTTCTCGGTTTCTCAGTCAGCCATCACAGTTTGAATCAGCAAATGCACGCTACATTCCGCTCTACAGCCAACAGTTCGCAGAGAGGAATAGCTTTTTAAAGCACCTCTTTAAAAATACATGGACGAAGGAAGATAAGAGTTCCCAAAATATATAGGTCGATATTCCAAAAATTAGTTTACTATATAAAAATACAGAAGCAAAATAGAAAAATACACAATAAAAAGCATTTATTTAACACGAAGTTTTCCAATCTCAAGAAAAGTCAGTATACGAGAAATAAGCAGTATAGATCTATTGCATGTAGCCAACAGTCTCAAATGACCTAAGGATTAAAAGTAGTAAGAGACAGACATCTGTACTAGAGAATCTCGACAATAACACAAGAATTGGCTCAAAAAGGACAACGGCAGGCTCATGGGGGGAGCAGAAGAAACACCCACTGCAGGGTGGAGAGGGGGATGTATTACAGAACTCACGAAAGAAAACATATTTTCAAAACTCTGAGGGATAAGACAATAGCATGAAAGTACTATAGACATTTAGAAAAACGAAGTTCTTGAGATAAGTAAGAATTTTTTCACTGAGAAGTAGAGATGGCTAACAAATGAAAATTAGTTTAGAAAAGAGAGATACAGAAGCAAAGATCCAGAAAGCACAAAGGAATGAAATGCAGTGATACTAGTGACCAATTATCCAATAGATTTGGTTCTATAAAAAATTAGCCCAAGAAATTGAGAAATGCGTGAACAAAGCAAGTGGAGATACTGACAAGTTTCTGAGAATACAAATTATCTCTAGCGAACTATACTAACCAAATTATGTTGATAATGTAATTTCATCTTCACAGCCCCATTTCCAAGTAGGCTATCTACCGGATGCATTATAAGTAACAAGAGAAATCTTAGTGAATTCAGCAACTGTAAGTGATCCAAAGACTGCGCGCCCCAGTGAATGAGTTGCGGTCTGAATATAAGCAAAACTTTAGAAAAAATTTTAGAGGATCAGCTTCTTCTCTGTGCCTTTGGTACAACTAGATTTGGAATCATGTGTTCTACTTTGATACATAGTATTCTGCACAACATCTGCTGTCTACTTGCTATAGTATTGGCCGTGCATCGCCCAAAGATAAAAAGGTGGCAAGAGAAGCCAAACAAGGATGAACTGAGCCATGAGCAAAAGTACTAAGCACGGCACATGAGATTTGACAAGAGTAAGATGTCCTCAGCAAGTTCAGATCAACAGCAAGATGTGAGACGACTCACTGTTTGACAAGCTAGAAACTACAATAAACTATAAAATTGTGAATTGCCCAGTAATACTTTCCTGGCGGAGCCGGGAAATTGAAGAGCAAAAGACAAAAACAAACAAATCTAGAATCAAGCCATGGTGCAGGAGCAAGGATACGATTTGATTAATAGATATACTCCAAGAATAATCAATAGACAGGAAATAGTTATGTACTTTGCTATTTTGTGACATAAATCAAAAGCGGATGAAATCTATGAACAGCGTTTCTGCGAAAAAAAGTGAACAGCAATTAGAACATCCAAGGGTATGTAGATTCAGTTAACTGTACGTCATTGTCTCTTCTTGTAAGCGCAGGGTTCCTTTAAATTCTTCATTCATTCATAAAAAGCTATAATAAAAGTATTATAATAACCGGGTTCCTCGCCACTTTAAAAATAACTCCGTAAAAAAAGTGCCTATTAAATACATTGTGCATCAGCACGTAATAAAAGCTCTTTTCAAATGAGTCATCGTCGATAATAAAATGTATAACCTATTATTACGGACACATAATTAAATTAAGATAACTATAAGCATTACAAGATAAAGCTATTCTTAAGGAACCAATCTGCTCAAACAATTGAGAAATAATAAGCATTATGTATGGTGATGATCAAAAATCAGTGTAGGTTTTCAAGGAAGAAGAAGCAAAATGACAATCTAACAAATGATAATTACAGTGATATTCAAGGAAACTTTCCTCAATAATCACTTGCCTAAATCAGAAACGAACTATTTCACACAAGCCCACTACACTAAATTCCTAGAAAAAAAAGCAAAAAAACACAAAAACAAACACCTGTTTCCCATCAGATTACGGGATAACGTGTTTTTCCTACATATATAGAGAATAATGCAAAACGCTATCTGGTTTAGGAAGATTTACTGATATAGAGAGCTCAGTTAGATAAGTCTTATAAACATCAAGAACATGTAATAAGTAGCACAATGGGATAAAGAAAATATATTAATTGATCAAAATAAGAATAAATTGACTGTATACTCAATTCTAATATTAAATAAAGGAGTCAAAAATTCAAAGATTCAAAACTGAGAATAAAGGAGAAATCTAACACAAAAAATAGGTAAAAGAAAATTTCCAAGGAAATCATAAAAGTACTTATATACACAATGAAGGAATTAATGTGCAGTTTGTTAAGTTCTGCAAGAAAGCAGACTAAATATCTGTGGAAGGAAGGCATAAGAGTAAGGTATATAAGAGGAATTATGTATGATGGAAGCTATACAAACGTATTAAACATAAGATGATTTCTTTAATATAGGACATTTGAACATCAAAGATTCAGAAGACACATGGAGCAACATAAGACATATGATCATAAAAGAAAGCTAAGTAGAAAAAATAGAATACAGTAACATACTAGACAATTGAATTTTTTTTAAATATAAGGACCATAAGAAAAGGACTAACAAAGCGTAGAAAACATAAGTGACCTAAAAAACTAGGAGAAGAGGCAAAACTATTCAATTCACGAAATTTATTAAACTTTTAATCTTGCATCTTATATCATATGAAAATTCTCAGAGGATAATAGGCATAAAACAGGATGTAAGAAACACAACTGGCAAAAAAATAATAGACAAGTATAGAATAAGGAAGAACAGATTATTAGGAGCAAAAGAGACATTGACATAACAAAAAAATAACATAATGTATTGACCATCACTTATTTGAGCTATTGAGAAAAAAAAACAAATATAAATAAATCTAAAAAAGTAGATTAAATAAGACAACAATATAGAAGTCGAAGGAATAGGCAAGAAAGAAAAAATAGTACAACAAAGATATTCTCTTTAAAAAGAATATCAATAATGCACAAAATGAGACATTCCATTGTATAGTCTGAAAATAATCCAAAAAATGGAGGAATTCAGGACGCTCATTTCGCGTCTTATTATCACTGGGACAACTGGCATCGGTCGTATAGTTTTATATGTCTGTTAGCCACCTCACAGAGGAGCTTCGCTTGTATTCCCATCTTCGATCAGAATCTCATAATCAGCTTCAACAGTTTAATAGTACAAAAATTTCAGCCTCGTATAAAGTTCGTGTCCCCAGATGATCTACAATGCACTCTAGCAACGATGCAAGAAACTAAATATTCTCTAATACACTTCGATTGCCACACAAGCCAACCAATATGAGTAGTTCTGAATGTCAAACACTATAACAATTCGTGTCTCAGCTATACTTATTTTATTGTTTTTTCTTTTTTGATACTTATACTTGATATCATGCTCTCTGATAATTCTACATTCAGTGGATTTCAAGACACTATTTATTGACCTACAAACAAAAGACAAAAAGCATCAGCTTATTGTTCATCGGCTGTCTCCATAGCATTTTGTCTCTTTCCCTTAAAACAGGCTTAGACATTATCTAGCACAATCTACACTATCTTTAAATGTTTAGAGCTGGTGGAGCATATTACGCCTTTATACTTAGCTGAATCCTATAATCAAACAGACAAGGTATATTACAACTATGCACCTAAAACCTCCAAACACATACAACATCCTACATGCTATCAAAATCATTGCAATACCTCTCATATGATATAGACACCAACTTTAAACTAAACAAGATGGAACGCCTTTGCATTTCTGTATATCTATCCATCACAGTACATATCATCCAAGTTTTACCACTAGTGGCATTTGCATCTGAGGTGTTTAGGCATCAGGAAAGACTAGGCCACAACACAACACATGGCATCAACTCCGCATAAACTAGCCATCGCAATCTGGGAAGCGATGACAAAGAAGAGAATATGTTTGAGATAACACGAACATTTCTGCAAGAAAAAGCAAGAGGACTAGAAACAAAACTGTATACAGAAAAATATTATAACAATAACACTAATCACAAATAGCATAGGGTGATTTAACAATTAAACAATCAATCGATTCCAAAGCCAAATCGCCTAAAGTGCGCTAGAAGAAACTTATAAAAAACGCAAATACCCTCTGCAGCATCATAATTTTTCACCATCCAATAACCTTTATTGAGAATTAAATGAACAATACATTATATTCACTAACAAATAGAATGATTTGAAGTGTCGATAAATAACTGAATCCTAACACACTAGACCGCTACCTGCTCTACAGCTGTTGAATCAATAAGGAGACAGAGAGGAGAGAACTTAAACTTTCCATGGAAGGAAAAATGCAGTGACACCAATTCTCTAACTTACACAACTAGATTCTCTTGGATGAACATTATTCTCTTGAAGCAGAAACTTGTGATTGTCATAGCAACAACAAGTCGCACATACTGATCCATTTTATAGTTCTAAAATACTTGCTACATCATCAATGACATGAAACATAATTTTATACGTACAACAGCAACATTATGCCCCATCTTATGCGACTGAACCTATAATAATTGCATCAGTTCTAGTTTTAGGCACGAGTATACGGAGATCCTTACACATCAGCTTAAGTACTATAGATCTACTTTCTCCTAATTCATATCCTTTGAGAAATGTGAACTCTCCCAGAGGAACTCAAAAATTATTATAGTTTTGACGGGTATGATCAGGAGAGACTTTCTTGATCATATTAAGTCCATGCATTACAATCAAAGTAAACTCGGTGTCTATTCCAAGAATTATTCTCTATAAAATAGTAGAAGTGAGAGTATATCATTCCTAATACCCAAGTTAAAGGGCTTATCTGCTCAGACAGCTAGTCCTTCAGAAAATGTGACTCATGTGAGGTCAGAGAGACAACTGCTAATGTGACTTACTTAAGCTTGCAACTGAAAGAACAGTAAAAGTAAAATCTCCACTCCATTCCTAGGTTATAATAAAATACAACTATAATTTACTCCATGCGACTTATCGACACAGTGACAATGAGATGCTCTCGTCACGTTGATGACTGCCTTATAACAACTAAAAACATCAGGCAAATTCTCAGGATTATTTACTACTGTCATGCTGACCTATCCTTCGCAGGACAATTAGAGTAGACTATAAGTGCTTAGCATGATAGGGGGGGGCGACTCCATACAAACAATCCTTCAGCTCCGGGACTGATCAAACTAAGTGGCTACAGCTATGTACTTGTTTATTTAACCTTGTCTCTCAACAAAGCAACAATCGTGAAATAATAAGGATCACCACGATACTTTTGGATAAATCAATAAAATGGCCTTACATAAATAATGTTATTTATTAGATATGTGCATTTTGGCAATCAACAGAAATATGACCACCAGTGAACCAACTATTCGAGTGACAGACGAGGCTCAAGCACGCGGAAGAGCAAAGCAATGAAAAATCTTGCAACTTACCTATCAGGCGCGGTGGATTGGCTGTGCCTGATGCAAACAGGGACCATCAAAAGAGAACGGATTGCGCCTGCACTATCGTCTGCAAGCGACAAACTTGTTATGATACAATAATCAAACCTTGCATGTGGACCAAGAGGCGGACATGCTGGCCATAGAGCCCTTTCTTACAACGTAGACTGCTGCCCACAATACCAAACGTCGATTGTTATTTCGCACAGTCTCCAATAACTTTTGCAACGGGTTGCCGAACCACTCCCCATTGACGTGCAATTATCAACGGAATTGCACCCTAATGGACAGAATGTTAATCATTTACGAATTGGAGGATAGTGGAATTGACACAGCCCCTTCTCAAATCCAAGAAGCCCTCTTGTTGATTAGGCCTTTAACTCTCAAAAAGGGAGCATCAACATGCAGCTACCTACTTTAGATGGAAATCACATCAGATAAGATCTAAGAATACTCATTCAACCTTAGAGAAGCGCCAGATACCAAATCTATGATAAATAAATCTGGTAAAGAAAATGGCACTTGGAATGTTTGTTATTGCATCGATTTGTTAGGATTTGGAATCTAAATAGAGACTCGGGCCAAGGAAAGTCATGATCACACATAAAAAAGTAACTTCAAAGCCACGAATGTTGTAAATTTAGTAAGAATCAAGCAGGGTGGGAGGAATCTAAGACGCAAAAAATGACTTTAAGTCATATGACTAATCCATCTGTCAGCCAAAGTGAACAAGACAAAATTCACATATAAAAGATCATAAGGAATGTGTATACAGAAATAAGTGAAAGCAAAAAATTTTGTTAGTACAGTTAGAAGAGTACCATCCTCCAAACTTATATCTTCCTAAATTTTAAACTCTTGCAGACTCGGGGATAATAAGAAGACGCGTAAAATCATGAAAGATAGATTATCGACTACTAGGAAAATGAGCAGGAACCTGAAGATCAAGGACTGCGCAGTGACTGAAGATGAAGCTCTTCAAGCAATTAAAAAAATGGTCACAAGAATACAAGCAAGGAAATATGCATGAAGAAATCATGAACCGTACAGTCGACTTCAGAGACGCTAGATAACTCGTAATTAGTTTTCTACAGAAAATTACTCTGCAGTTATTCTTTTTCATAATAGAAACATATAGTGATAATCTCTAAATTATATTAGCCAAAGGGGTGTAGCAGAGTAGTGGATTAATTTATTATTGATGAAGAGGGAGACTCACAAGAAGAAAATCTTTTATGTATCAAATTACTTTCAATGGCGTGTGAAGAAAGTTGTCAGGTAGCAGACCAGAAAAAGCCCTAAAGACAACCATTTATAATTTCGCCATTTGACTGCTTACTAGTGCAATATTGCAACTGTAAAGCCATAGACGGAATAAGTGCCCAACATTAACTACAGACTAAAGTTAAGCTCACACTGAGCAATTTCATG
Source organism: Malurus cyaneus samueli (assembly GCA_009741485.1). Taxonomy (NCBI): domain Eukaryota; kingdom Metazoa; phylum Chordata; class Aves; order Passeriformes; family Maluridae; genus Malurus; species Malurus cyaneus. The sequence goes on along the minus strand of VKON01000334.1, from coordinate 150,006 downwards.
GCTCTCAAAGATAACAACTCGATTGTTCATAAACACTATATCTAAATACAACAGAATATCTCCCACAATATTTCGATCTTAATAGTAGCCTTCATCGGGTTTATTCTTTGCACCTCTAATTCATTTGGCAATGGTTTATTCTTCCTGCAAACCTCGTGACATTAGACCATATAGTTCTAATCAATAGATTATCGAAACAAACACTCAGGGATTAAACACTCACCCCCCATGACATTCAAAGGCACGACATGCGTCTCTATAGACACAAGGAGAAAACCTCACACTAGGGTTATCTTGCAATATAGAGTCAATATAGTCCAACCAGTAGTGAGCAAGAATTTACTTTCAGAGCGCAGCAAACGCAGGTGGCTGCATACTCCTCAAGATCTCAATCTCACAAAACGGCGCCGGGAAAACAGGAGATACGATAGCCTAAATTCAAGCAGCAAGCATGATGCTCTCAAATGATGTCACCGACTGCTTACTTACAATATCAAAAGTCGATAAGCACCCGGTGTTCCCTCTGTCTTGCGAGCATGACGGGAGCGTGATACTTCCTAGTCTTTTTTTCTTCTTCGTATTCGTTCGCTATTTCGAAATCGTTCATTTGGGAATTCGTGTTATGATTATTGAAAATGGCCTAATGCATATATCTTCTGTAGAGATATCAATGCGAAAACGTACGACTATTTCGGTGCATCTTGATGAACTCTTTGCCAAAATTAGCTTTTCTTCTGCACTTGCTTTCGTCCAGTCTAGCAACAGTATGCGCTTAAAGCTGCAGGCTCTACTGCTTCCTCTGCTTCTTACGCTAGTCTCGCCTACATATCTCTCTTTGCTGATCAGTCGATGGCAGCTCACATGGGAGCTCTATGATTTTACGTGCCTCTTCTCTCCATTACTACCTTACCTGCCTTGCAGCATCCAATCTTTAACATATTACACCGATTTTTCATTGGTGCTCCCTTTCCATAATACGTCACTCTATGGCTCTTTTTCTCAATCCTCCTCCTATCTCTATTTCATTCATAAGTATATCATACCATTTCATTTTGTAATCTGAACGAAATATCAAAATCGCTAGTCTAACAACAAATACAATTATCAACGTCATTAAGATTCACTGAAAACAGTTCATCAGTTCATGGAAATTATTTTTAATCTGTTGCTTATTAAAGTCGCAACTCATTTGATTATTTTACAAATAAGATCATCTCCTAAATCTATCAGTTGTCTCTCACTTAATTCAGATTTTATGTAATTTCATATAGTTCTTTTGCTATCTCTATCCTTAATTCGCCTGATTCATCTAATTACTTTTCCGCACAGCTCTTATGTAGAGACTAGAAACTCTAATCTATAACTGTATAGATCATTTGCCTCATAGTTTACTGTATTATGTAGATAACACAATATAATTACAAACAAATTTATTGGATTGGGTATCACTTTGTGGTAAAGTATAGCTCATTAAGTAGAAATAAGGAGAAGAATTCAGACTCTGCGTAATATAAATTAAAATCACAACTTACAAATATGATAACAAATTTATAGGGCAGTGGTTCTTTATATGGTTTAAAATTTATCTGGATGCAGGAAGTCGAAACATGTATGATTAATATCAGTCTCATGGCCTGACAAACAATCTAGAGCGATGATGTCCCTTGACTCACATTGAGCGGTAGAGATGTGCTCTTAACTAGAGAGATTCGATTGATCAACAGGAGGCTGGAATACAAACCGACTTATGCACAAGTTGGTATCAAGGGACAAGTGCTGACCGAAGGACATTCTAGAACGGCAAGGCATGGGAGGCCCTCCAGATAGTGGAGAAGACAGATCAACAAGAGGCTCGAGCAGAATCACACAGGACACAGGGGCTAAGAAGAAAGCTGAAATACAAACTTTGGCCAGATTGAAATGTGAGTAAGCTCAGTGTTCTCGTCATTGGCAAGTAACAAATCCCAAAAAATTCAACTAGCGAGGAGCCAACCCTGGCTCTCGGGGTGAATTAGGATACAAGCTCATCACGACAGTCGGGCAAAGGACCGAATGTCCTGCTCCATAGCCACTCGCTCTGCGGTGTGGGCTCACCAGTCGAGTCTGGGGGCAAGTATTGGGTCGCAAACAATAAAGAAATAGATAGACACAATATAGGACACTACACACATATTAGGACGGGATGACACAACAGATGGTATGGGATGAAGGCCTTGAGGGAAGGTTTACATCGAAGTGAGGCAATCATTTGAGATTTATTCAGCCGGGAGGACGGAGGGGAGATCCCCTCAGATAGCAGTCTACCAGTTTTTCCTCGCCACGGGTGAAGCATTAAAAGCAAAAATGCTTGGGCACATGGCTATGCACGACATGTAAAACGCATGGTTGTCTAGTTCTAGATGACTCCCAAAGCATCAATGTGTCACGAGAGACTAGGCACTCACCCCAATCGTTCTTACTGTGGAATATGCAGAAAGGTAGGATAAGGACTACATTCGATTATCTTTTATCCTGCTCATCTTCAGCTGCAAGCACTCATACGGAGTCAAATGCAGTTGATCCTTAAGAACAAATGAAATGCAACAGCGTTCAATGAAGAGTAGCCACTATAATTAGAAACTTTGACAGTATAAGACATTTGAGAAAATTTTGCTGACACTCACGCTTCCTGGTAACCAAACTATAAATATACACTCTTCAGCTCTCAATAAAGTATACAATATATTTCCTTAATGTATAAGCGTCTATCCCAGAATTGAGAAGAAACGTAAGCTATCTCCCACCCTCGCTAGTGGCTTCCTGCTTCTCAAAACGAATGTTACATATCCTTCCTAGGAGTCTCCAAAGTGTAACGATGGAGTCAGCAATTTTTGGTGGAGGTAATGATAGTAGGTGAAGACAAGAAGGTTAAGGTTACAAGTTTAGTATAAATACTAGGTATAATGAAGCTGATGTACTGTGAAGACGAATCAAAATGATCAGATGCTTCAAAGAGAATAATTGTTCCACATCAAAGATTTCATTCAGGGTGGAGATTGGTCTGCTTTTCGCGCACAGCAAAAGACGCTAAAGTTCGTTCACACGTAAACACAGACATGTGAAGGGAGCAAAGACCTGGCAGCACTAGGGCGAAAGATCTTAGGTATAGTTCTCTGGACTAAATCACCACAAAGATCTCTTTAGGGAGGCGGTGCTGTAGTAAAGCGGAGGTATTACCAAAAGAAGCGTTGTGGTCTGCAAGAAAAGTCGGGCACGGCGGAGCCGGCTCTTCTGCACGCCTAGCTTTATTGTCTTATGGTTCAGGGCAATCATGAGTTCGCGAGCTAGCGTCTGAGAAATTCTTTACCTATACTTGAATGTATACCCACTCATATTCTCTCGTATACTTTGTGGGTCAAATAATATTTGACTCGCGTAGATACCATGTCAAAATTAAAGTTATATAATATTCAAATCATGACTTGTTCTCCAGCGTATTTATTCTCGCCATCTTACTACAATGCACACATCATACTCTGTCTAGCTAATAGTCTCTCTCCTCGAACGGGGAGCAGGCGGGTGATGTAGGCACACTTAGTTAGAGTTGCTGCTTCAATCACATCAAAAACCCAACTCACACGGGATAGAAGCAATATGTATAAACAACTACTAGGAAATGCAATGCTATACTACAGAAGAAAACAAGGAATCAAAGCTCTCGACTGCTTCCTGCTGAAAGGGCTACAATATCGAGCATGTGTAAGGTTTATTTACCGAACAACGAAATAGTCGAGAAGGTACGGCACGTACATTGGATGTAGATAGCCGCAGTAGTGCATAAGTAGGCATCAGTAGAGGAAGACTTTATGTCACAGTCTCTATAGCGTCTAAGGAAAGATGTAGTAGAATGGACGCTATTTGAAGGAAATCAAGGATGGACTCAAATGCATTTGAGGCATTGTACAAGTTTAGTAACAAGAACAGTTGTGTAGCCTGTTGGAGGAAAAAGTCTGAAGACCACTTAATGTGGGCGTTACGATGTACATGCAGTAGTTTAACTAAAAATAAAGAAAACAAAAAACACAACAATAGATGCATTGACATACGGAGGGAAAGATTGAGTGTGACTATGATTCGAGGACATGCCAATGACTGTTTGGGCGCTCGAGAGCATGCAATGTAGAAGATTGGTCAAGCAAGACACTGCGGCTGTCGATCACTACACCTGTTAGAGCAACACCTCAGACGAAATCGAACATCATGCAATTTCTGCCTATAAAACTATTAGAAAATTAAAGAGTGTGTTATACAAGACGAGGTGCATCGAAGAAAAAACAGCTGTTGCGGCTAGTGCCGAGAATCTCAAAAAACAAAAGACAGCTACAATTTGCCAGCATCGAAGTAGAGGAAAGAAAAACTATCTTAAAGTGATCTCCATCCTTGGAGATATTCAGAAATACTAGATTTTCATTGTTATTTTCAGATCTTTAAAGAAATGTCTATCTTATGTGACAGTCGATCTATATTCTAAAGTTGAATACGACGATCTTAAATTTTTTCTCTATGATGATATTTTCAGCAAGAAAGGAGAAAAGTGAGTAGATGAGTCACATCTTGATGCAAAATTCGGAGCGAACTATTAATAAATCAACTGGTTTATTTCTTTCGCACAAGGAAAGTCGTTTAGATTATTATAGAGATAGTCATCATCTAAGAATGTCAAAGACAAAGCCAGCAGACTCAAAAGTGAAAAGCATTGCGTGATATTGGTAATGCTCTCATGGGTCTCCTCTAGATTAGATTCACCGGATGATGTTTGTACAGCTGGCTTTAGCCCCTCTCCAGCGCTACTTAAAGAAGAAAAGTGCTTCTAGATGTAGCGTAGTTCTAAGAGTACAGTTGCATTTTAGAACACGAGAATTGATATGACACCCCAGACTGGTGAGAATGTGCATGTATCCGCAACACACTGGCGGCTTTATACAAGACGTAACCATGAGTCTAATACTTTTTTAAGAAGAGATGTATAGGAGCACTCAAAGTCACTGTACTGAATAACATCGGATGTTCCTCACTTGCATCCGAAGTGTATTAGCTCGGCTTTACTTTGGCAGAACATGGATAGACCTGATGCGAAATGTAACGTGTTATCAATTAATCATACCGCTTAAGGGTTTTTTGAAACTGTAGACCGCATTTCTGGTGCTTAGATATGGTGATAACTTAAACGTGGTAGAACTATGAAAGTTTGTACGGACCTGCACCTTATGCATGGAACGCACAAGAAACGAGATGGATGGTTAATTTGAACTGAGAGATAGATGTCTCCATTCTATTAAATTTAATCGCCCAGTGTTTTACAGGACAGAACTTCTACGAACTGATACTCAAATGTAGCGCTCTTAAACCACAATCTGATTTATGCATAGATAATCATATAAAGTAGAGGAATAACTTCTCAGTCAGGAACAGGGAGAGTTTTTTTTAGTTTCTTAATTATTTTTTTGTGTCTTTTGATTGCAATCGCTGATCACAATGATGTCCCCATGTGCAGGCAGCAATCTCCTTTGAACACCCATTAATCTGAGATTAATGACTATTCCTCACTTATTGCCTGAAATAAAAACTGGTACACTCATTGGATCATCAATACATTCTTGGTAATATTCAATTTTAGTTTCTGATTTTAGTTATGAGACAGGAGTACACCTGCTTATGGCAATATACTACATAGGCAATTTGTATCTTGATGCTTAATAGACGATTTATATATAGGCGTCCAGAAGACCTTGAATCTTGGCAACTTAAAAAGAGTATTTCCACTAGCTTCAGCACCTGAGAATTAAAACATTATTGAGCTGTTTTAATGGAGTTAAATTGTCTTATATAAATCTCCTCTTTTGAACTTCTATCAAGAAACATAATTCTCAGGACAGACCGGCAACTTCCACTCGCTGCTCAGAAGGTATGGGTGTACACCAGAAAACGAAAGTAATATAGCTGGTTTAAATCTTATAAAGGAAAGAATGAGTTCTACATGAATTATCTGACTCCTTATGGGTGATCAAAGCTACAGAAAGGCAAAAGTAAACAATCATCCATGCTAGAGCTGATATATAAAATATAGTACAAGTATAAATTAAGGTCCAGGGAAGATGCTAGGTATCATAGATTCTCTGCAAATTACTGTCCATGCGAGGTTATCAGCTTTATGTGTTGTCTGCAGCTGATATACTGGTCGACCATGCTGTCAAGGTATTGCAGACTCCCCAGGGTAAGCTGGTCAAACTTCAATGAGGTGCAGCAAGCCAACAAATATTATGCTTTCTTATGTTAGTACACCTTGTTAGAAGGCCGTGAGAATGTACACAACTCTGTTTGCGTAGGAGCATGCTTAAATACTTGAACTAGCAAGGACAACAAATAAATATCAGTTAGTAATAAATTTACTTCACCTTATGTGTATGTGACTTTATATTAGCCATGTTAACTCGTCGCGATGTGCTGCAGTAACTAGAAGTAGGCTTGCAGGTCAGAGGCAGAGTGCTTTATTGTGTATGAGAACAGAATAAAGCATCAGATTCAAAAAAAATGAAATGAAAAAGAAAGGCAAATCAGTGAGTGACAATGGAGACACAAGGAGGAAGAGAAAGCTTGATTGCTTCTATTTAAATTTTGTTTCTAAAGGTATGCTTTTAATATTCAGAAAGCAAACTCTCTACCTTAGCCAAAATAAAAAATGACCTATCATCTAAATAGTATAGATCTCTTGATTAATTAGTAGTAAGTACGATCTATGAACAGCATACTTATGGAAAAGCTTAGGAACAAAATTATGCTTAATATTGCTTATAGAAGTTCGCTATCAAATAATAATATATCAGCTTATATGGACTTTTTAAACTTGATAATAGTAACATTATCATCAAGAATCGTGATGTGAGCTAAATCGAATATGTATTGAACCAAACATATTATTTTCCTAGTTAACTGAATTTTAATTTTATCATCGATAGCTTTGGCATAATACGATTCATCACTCTCTTTCAATACTTCTAATTTAAATTAGATAAGCATGTACAATACGAAAAGGTGAAGACAAATACTCGATATAATGAAAAGAAATCTAATGGTTCGAAAGTGCAAAATAATTGTTAATACTAGGTTTTTTATCAGATAAGACAACCATAGCAGCTCTTCATTAGATATTAATACTATTCAAGTAATCCTCTGCCTGACGTTCATGTATGCCTCCCCAAATGCCGCCACCTCCTTAATAATTGGCCTCTTTAATAATTGGTGGTTCAGTTAGCTCTCACATCACGATTTCTTGCTTACCTTATTATTAAACGTTAAGGCAAGCTGAAATGAATGATTAATTAACTGGTCATTACATATGACTTTTTTCTGAGATTGAACCTATAGTGAATTAAAGAATTTAATGCTGAACTTTAATGTGATATGATGTATTCTTTGCTTTTTTTAATGTAACTTAAGCTATTAAGCCTCATCTCTTTTGAGGAACCACTATCTCTCTTCTTTACATTCGTATTCCTATAAAGTATTAAAATTATAAAAGCATTCAGTGTGCGATTAATGCAAATTGTCAGGCGCGCAGTATTGTATTGTAACCATACTGCAGCTGTAGATAGAAACGCAGGAAACATTTGCCATATTACTTACTAAATCTGTCCATGATGGTTTATCTGCAATCAATGGCAATACACTCTATTCCTCGCATGAGACAGAGGGATTGCACCTACAAGATTTCTTCTGGCTTTCTCGGTGCTCCCATCATCTGTCTTTTCAAGCGATATCTATTCAGAATTTAGTAATTTAAGCGACTAGCTTTTTATTGACTGACATTGCAGACTGGTAATAGTAGATAATCTAATAAGGCGAGTAGTAGTTATAATGCAAAATGATGGTAAGCTAAAGCAATGAAGTTTGTTAGAGCCAGGCTTCCTAAATTTATAATGCAGGGATAAAGCCTGTTTATAAAGAAAGAAGTTATGTCTATACAGCAGACCTACAGTATATACACGTAGTCTAAAAAAATAGAGTGTAGTACATGGTGTCTAACTTTGTCAGATAGCAGAAATCAAATTGAAGCTATAAGTGTCGTGAATACTATTAAGCATAGCGAAAACAAGCATAAGAATAAAACGCCTAAATACTGTGGTGTACATAAGAAAAAAGAGAATGTAGGTTTAATGCTAGTCGTAGGAGGTAGCGGGCAATGTCTCCATAACAACACATAGCTATTTGCTATAGATTAGCAGACATAATTCTACTTTCCAGAGTAAAGCACATGGCGAACGCGCACATTAAGAGTCGTCCACTGCCCACCATTATGCTCACCACCATAACGGCGCAATCGCATCATCATTCATACACTACAGTTTTAACAAAGGTGCATAAGTGCATCGCAAATTAAGCTCGCGTAACGCAGGGGAATTCCTCACTAACTCAAATAGTACAGATCTCATCATTAAAATGGAGAGACTTTTAAAAACACTTATAATAGTTAACGTACAACATCCGGAAGCACTGAATGTGCTGTGATGCGTTGTATACCTCGAATTTCTTCTAAGTACATTCCCAAGCGTCAAATTGGAATTCAATTACACTCTCGCCTGAAATGACCATAAGACTGATTCGTCGCCAGGATTAAATTGCAATCGCTCCCCTCTTATTAGCTTCAATCGCTCTGTTATACACATCAGTGCAAAGGCATAACACGTACTGTACTATTCTATGTCGTTCAGAATACTATATATGGAAATTATGCCTCTTAGGTGATATTGCACAGTCACTTATGTATCCTATGATCCATGCTGGTTAGGCATTACGTCCAGCGTGGCTAATATCCCGGGTAAGACACGGTAATACTTTCACAGAACAAATTAAAACACTGAAATAAATTAGAAGGCTTTATGCAATATTAATAAAAAAAGGACTATTAAACAGTCCGATAATCATGATTTGGAATTAAGATGAATTGGCATTGTCATCTTTTAATAAATGTTTAATACACGTTTAGTGTAATTTTACATTATACATTGCAGGTAAACCCACATATCAAATAAGCCTATAGGAAAGTTTTCAGTTAAGGGCTTATAAGCCAGCTAAGTCTACTGATAAAAACATAACAAATTAGAGTATACATAATCAATAACAAATATCACAATCAAACATATCAGAGGCACCATTGAAAATCTTACTATTGAAAAGTTCCTTTCAAATAAAGTTTACATGTAGAATCAACTCAATAGAAAAAGTAATAGTATTTTAACTAATGGTTCCACTCTCTAACTAATAGTAATTTTCTAAAGACAAAGCTAGAGGAGTTTGATAACACTAGATATCCTATGAAGTCCCTTTAAACATATTAGTTTTTATTATCACTCTAATAATCCATAGTTTCTCTCATGTTGTATTCTCGCAAAACTATAATATAAAGGTTAACATCTAAAGGATAAAGCCCACGGCTCAACCAACTAAACGTGATAATTATTAACTACTAGATATAACAGCATAAAAAACGAAAGTCATCTAGGAGTATTGTGAGAAATGGAATCCTCGAAAATAAATAAGTAGCTGTAACAAAATTATCTGGAAAATACTGAAGGTGTTTACTATAACATACTATCGCCAATTACCTCAGAATGAGAAAGCAAAACGGGGTGTAGGATAAATGCATCATGAACAACGCCGAATTTTACTGATCATTTTGTTCCTATCAATGAGTTAACGTGAATCGTAATGATCAGCGCAAGCCATGGACAGAAAGGTCTATTTTGGTGGAGAGAGACACAATATTAATCAACAGGGGAAAAGATGGAATGAGGAGGATAACAAATAATATGGAAACACCTACCTGTAGCGGCTCGCAAGAACTAGGAGAGCTGTTCACTCAAAGACCGATAAAGTCATAGTGGATGAAGCAAAAAAGGCGAATATAAGAGTACTACAAACACTATAACCTTAGATTCTTACCATTCTCACTAGCTGACTGAATGTTTCAGCAGCACTCTCCTAGGAGCAGGGACCTACTAGACACATGTAATACGTACGGTCATAATACGAAGCGTCAACTTTGTAGACAACAAATGGGCGCCTACCTCCTTCCTTCAGGGTTATATCTTCTGACAGTTCCTAGGGCGACTTGTGTAGACCGTCAGCGCTCGCATAGCATGTGAAAGCACTGCACAAGCGTAGCAAACCACACTTGGTGAGTTATCGCACCATTACAGCTCCTCAAATGCCAACGCAACGAGCTACTCGTGAGGCTGTATGGAAAATATGAACTCTCACTCGCGACCAATACACTTTATCTCACCATGAGTTACTTTTTCAGATTTTCCCCATCCACTGGGGAAGGGGGGGAGACTAACCGAATGTGAGGGGAATTGCCTCTATGGTGTCTAAGCTGGTCAACCTGCCAAAAATTACTACTATAATAACAGACAAGCAGGCAGTACACGCACTTCATTTTAATTTCAACATTCTCGTAGGTCAACACTAATCTCTATCCTATGCTGAGGTGTTAACCCATATCAGCTAACGGATAAAAATAAAAATTAGTCACATCTGACTAGATGAAGAAAAGGGAAGAACGATAGATCATACACAATGTAAGTAGTGCTTTAAGATGCTGTATTAATTAATGTAACCTGATAAACTTCTATTCAATTACTATATGTCTTTGCTTATCTTTTTGAGGAGTATTACATCTTTGTTTTGATTTGATGTATCAGTGTTTTAAGTATATTCTTATCAAATACTATTAGCTTTCTCATACTAGTGCTGACCCTTGTCTGATCTATAACCTCTACACAAAGGGTTATTTGTACTCAGCTTATTTGGCGAGAATGATAGTTATCATTCTCATCGAAGTATCTTGATAAATTTAAGTTGTCTTCTATAAAAAGCAGAAGAGTATAATGTATAAAATAATGAATATGCAACTAAATATTGTGTCTATAGTTAATAATGAGCTTATTTCATACTTCTATGAAGCTGCAGCAATGTAATTGGTAAAAAATAGTAAATAGTAAAAAGACTTTCAAATGCAAAGAAGCAGTTTTGTTAAATACATATAGAACATCTCGTAGTAAATCTTCTTACTCGTAACGATTCTATGTGTGTTCTTCTGACCTCGATTGAGTAACACATAATGCATAGTAAAGTCTACTACCACTACTAGGTGATATGCTACTACGCACAAAAGAGATGAATTATATTCAAACTTTCTAATAGTTGATAGTATTTCACTCGCATGTAGATAAGATGCTAATGGGGAAATGAAAAAGCCAAAACATACAAACAAATATTGGCAATCACTGTTTGACATATGTCTAGATTTGTCAAGACTAAGATATAGTATGCATTGATTCTTTGTTTATTATTAGTTGGTGTAGAAAATAATATTAGTTAATGAACTACATGTAAAAAATTTAATTCATTTTCAACCGTAGATGGCTATGATTTTTAAGCGCATATACTTTCACCTCGTAAACCTTCTTTGACACTTAGCCTCAAAATGAACAGGTCGACCACTAATACCCCTTTCCAAAGCCTCTTCTAATCTGTGAGCTAAAACACCAAACCAACCTTCTAACGTACGTCATTCTTCCTTACTATAAAAAATGTAATTCACTTTCAAGACATGTAATAAAGTCGTCGGGGATTGTTCTCAACTCATAGATATTCTCGATCTTGATAGTTCAGAAAGTCTTTTGATGCATAACGTTGGACGTAAGGTATATAACTAATTCAAATGTTAAACTTATGGAGGAGATTATTGTATAAACATTTAATATCTGTATAATACATACTGGATAGCAAGTACATACACCGAAGATTCGTGCAAATTGAATAGTGTCTGCTCGATGCTAATTTTACAAGCTTTCGCAGGTCGAAAGGAAGAGAAAACTGTAAAACGATGTCCCCCACCACTTGCTTGTGTCTAACATATGGGATCTGCTCACATCATTCAATGCATACGTTTTGATGACCATAATCAGTTTGTGATGCAGCTTATAGTACAGCGACAGAAACTCAGTTGGATACAATTCCTATTCTGTACATGCTACACTATAGTGATGTTGAACGGTTTGCCTTATACCTCTACTGTTTACAACATGAGAAACTTAGAAATATAAAAGAATGATTTTTAGTCGATTGTGGGTTATGGTGTTCGCAGTACTCAATGCTCGAGCTTACAGGGTTAGGGTCATTTTTTCTTTTAAACGAAAATCACCGATTGTGCTATCGTCATGGAACTATCAGCAAACAAATGCAATCTTATCTCTATATATGCGAAACTTAACTTTCAAAGGTAAGAGAAGACGTTCAGATATCAAAGTAGCTTGTTATAAAACTGTGCTTTAGTGATGATTTGTTAAGGCTGCTTTTCTTCATGGTAGTCATAATATAAAAAAAAAAAAATAGAGACCAAAAAACAACACAAAGCAAACCACTAGAATATATTTATGACTCGCAGCAGAGTTATCTTACAACTAGAAATTTCTGCTGCACAGTAGAAATCTGTTACTATACCTAGTTTTACAAACAAATGTACTTTAAGTGGATTGGGAGAGACCCGTGTAGACAGGATGAAAGCAAAGTGAGTTTAAATATCGTACCGTTGTCTATATGGGTAACTCTCGATGAATAAATACCGCTTGTATATGCTAGATGCAATTGACACTGAGGTGTAAAGAAAACTCGAGTTATGACTGTTATGTCACATTAGATACGAATATACATCACATACTCCCACACGGAAAAAAATAGTAACTTATGTGATGTAGATATGGCGCATTAGGGCAAGGAAAACCGATCTAAAGTTAATCTTCATCTGTATAGTATCATAAGAAACTTTGATGAGGTGAAAATTATTTGAGAACTTCTTCTGTATGCTTGAGCATGTACTTACGCTATTAAAGAGTGGTGAATATAATAGAATTGTAATCTAGGCATGTAGTGCAAACGAAAAGAAGATGAAGATTCAAGGAAACTTATAAAAAAGAGAATAATGCTAGGTGATATTTTTGAGTTAATGTCCTGTCTTCAGCCAATTATAGTAAACATTTGGCAGTAAACTGTCTGGGCTTGGAACTACAAAAACCTCAAAATATCACTAACAAACCATGTGAAGTAAAGATAAGTGCTCTAGAACAGACAGCTCTCACATTTATTCCATATGTTCAACAAACAGGAAGCTTGATGCTACTATCAGGAATAAATGCTTCCCTAAGTAATCACCAAGTTCATTATTTTGTATTGTTCTTTAGAAAAATATCATCACCATTTGTATCATTTATTCAGTATAACGGATAACAGTGGACTGGATTATGCGGATGGTTTTGAAGAATTTAGATCTTGAGAAAATGCGGTTCAAATTACTCTCGTAGATGATTCTTGATGGTATTGGGCATATAAGTGAAGTGGTTGGGAAGTTTTTAATTACTTGAGATATATTTGTGTTGTTAATAGTGTGACTTCCCAAACATTGCGATCATTGCTAAAATAAGTGATGTGAAAAACACAGATGACAAACAAACTATTTCAGTAAGTCTTGATATACTAAACTATTCGCTCCGTGTTTAACGGAAGTAAACATAAGCTCTTCAGCGGTGAGTAAGGACATATCCTTTATTAGCGGAGGGGGTTGAGGCAGTTCTCTGGTAATGTTTAGACAACCATAGTGCTAACATCATTCCCAGAGTTATATCTGGACTTCGATAAATGCTAAATACTAGCCCGCTCATGTTTACTAAATCGTGCCTAAATTAAATTAGATGGAGAATCAACTTAAACATTATTGTCATAAAGTATACAATGAGCACAGTGAGCTGTGGTTGATGGAATCCATACAGGAACTCAAATGCTGATAACCGAATAGATGTACATTAGAGTTGCTCCTGACAGAGAAAATGTGCTTACCTGAGTAGGAGGTTTTCACTGACACTCAGGCTTTGGCGCCAGGACGCGAGCAGTACGGAACATGAGCCGAGAACGCCCAGGCACAGCTGACTCATGGCAATTAAGGATACCATTACACGATATAGAGAAGTCATGCCAGTACTTATAAACATGAGGAGTACGAGCCTAGGGAGGAAGCGATGAATCATGCTCAGTTGGAAGACTGGGCGAAGCATTCACTCACAACGGCCGGCATCTGGTCGAATAGCGCTGTTGTGCGCATTGTACAATTGACGGCATACTCTGCTATCTTACTTAGAGCCGTTTTTTTTGGCATTACATCATCTTGCTATTATCTCTCCCAGTATATGTCGCTTCCAATGCATTATATCAGCAAGTTTATTAATAATAACATAGATTTCTGTGGGACTGTAGTGATATATAAGATATTTATTAACTCCGGTAATCTTCAATCCATATGGGTATAATTCAAGGTTTCGCATTTTTTACTGAATTTCCTCTTCTCCATCCTATGAACAAATTAATTCAATAATTCAAGGATTTTCTCAGGGATTCACTTTATCTCAGCTATGGCCTTATCTCCTGAAGGTTGACTTTATGCACTGTGAATTTTATCTATGTTCGGTTCTTTGCTCCCTATATTGACTGAAAATCCTATACATCACTACAATCTGGGAAGTTATATAAATCCGTTTAAAATAATATGTAACTTTAATTGATTTGGATTAATGTGTACTTATGCATTTTCATATAACAGAAGTTTTGTTGCAAATTTTTTTGTCATTGATTTATCGTATAACTGAGCAAATTGTCTTTTGATTGCTTATGTTGCATCTTTTTTGGTGACGGGCTCTGCTTCTGAACCAGAAGCTTGCCTTTTGATTGCTTAATGCAATTTGTATTTATAATTCTACATTGTTCTACTCACTTTTGACAAAATTTACTTACTATGCATCTGAGATTATGGTCTGTGTTTCATTTATGTTATAGAATTTAAAATTTTTTAAGTAACAGAGTTTTAATTTGGTTTTTTTTTTGTTTTGGTTTTTTTTGTATTTTGTTTTCTGTTTTGGTGTTTTTTTTTTAGTGCTTGGGAGATGGAATAATGATGCTGGCACCTGAACTAAAATATCTGTGTAGTCGCTACATCCCAGAGCTTCAGGATGAATGGGATATGCCTCATGTTCCATCACTACTCTTGCAGGGATTGCTAGTCTTACAGACCGTAAGTACTCTTTGTTTTTGTTTTGCTATGTTCCTTCTACTCTTCACTAAATATACCCGCATTTTCAAAATACTAAAAATAGTTTTTATTTTTTAGTTTTCTAAAAGTAAATCTGTTCAAAATCAGATTTGGTATTAAAATATTTCTTGTCCTTGCTAGAATTTAAAAAATATATTCAAACAAAATATGCTAATTTAAACATGAAATGTAGGTTAAAAAAAAGCCCTTAAGTAAACCCAAAACATAAAATATAGGAATTTGTTGTTTGGAATATTATTCAGTAACATATCTGAGAACCCCACAAATAAAGAAAAACATATAAACAATGAAATACTTCTCTAAAACATACATATCACCATCTTCACTGGAGCGAGAAAGAGAGATGATTAGACTGATGTTCAGATAGAGAGTTGTGGAATATTCTGAATATACATGAAACCTAGTTCCTTAGTTTTGGACAAAGTACAAAAAAGTTGCTCTAATTAACAAGTGTAAAGAATGGCTGCTAGAATGGAAATAAGCAGCTGAACCGATGAGGCTTGTTTCTTGTCTGTGAGTAGATGAGGTGTGTGTATTGTCTTTAAATATGTCAGGAAGAAATGCAAGGAAAGAAAAAGAATATTTCATTAAAGCTGATGCTGGCACAAAACCTAATGGTTGTAAATCTGACTAAAAATAAATTTCTAGTGGAAACTAAGAGGAGATTTATCATTATATAAAAGTCCTAAAACAGCATTCTAATAAGAGAAATCAGGACAAATATGCATCTTTTTTTATAAAGTGTAAGCAAAAGTTTATAGCTCAGTTGTCTGTCTGAGGATAACTGGACTCTGGGATCCAAGTGCTTATTCTGAGCTCTTGTTTTTATTATTATGCTGTTGAAATTTGAAGACTTTCTTCAAGACACTGAAAGTATATACCCAGCAATTGAATTAAATTGCCTATAGTAAAAAAACCCAAATGTATTTAATGGGAGGGGAAAACCACTTCATGTCTTTCTGATATTTTGAATTATTGAATTGGAAGATGCTACTTATGTATTTATATGTGTATATATGTACCATTATGTGTGTATAATAACTGGCTATCAAGATGCAAATCATAAGTTTCTGGGCTATGGGCAGTTTTCCAGCGCTAATTATTTGCAGGTATGGTTCTCAAGTCAAAATACTTAACTGGTAGAAGTCACTGGTCAGACTCCTGGTGAAAGAGTTTCTTAAAACTGAATAACCTTTGGTGGGATTAGCCCTTGTGTTAGGTGCATTTGCTTCTTTCTCTGTCATATTTCTCTGATGTTTAGAAACTCAGGAGTGCTTGAAAGAGAAAGGCATGTCACTGCTTCACTTATTTCTCTGTGTGTGAAAAGAAGGTACTGGAATGGACAGGTCCTGTCACCCTAAAAACATGGAGGACATGAGGAGTAGAGGCGATAGAGTAGGCTTAATTAACTAGCTGAATTTATACTCTTTTAATAAATGTTTTGCTGATCTTTCTAATTTTCCAAGTTTCAAGGCACATTCAAGGTAATTAATGCAAGTAAGGTAGTTGTCAGGTTTTCTTAATCACGAGGGAGTAGGTGTCTCTCTTTGTATGCTCTTGTTTCATGAAATCATTCTGAACTCCTTTCTATTTTCTGATAACAGTTTTGAACCAGCTGCCTCTTCCATCACCTTTACCTGCTACCACAACAAAAAGCCTACTTTTCAATGGACGGATAGCTGAAGAGGTGAACTGCTTCTGGCTTGCAGGGAGAAAATTGGTTTCACAGCTCATCCACAGTCTCAATCAGGTGTCAACAGATCACATGTATGTATTTTGAACTTCAACGATATCAGATCACCATCCTTATTACTTTAAATTAAACTGAACTGAATTGAGAACGGTGTTGTATCTGAAATTAGAACATGCAGGTTTTTTTTTAAGATAGCTTAGTGGATTACTGCTGTATAAGAATCAATTGTTTCTGTCAGAATGCTAGTAATTGTCCGGCAGCCCTTATGCATAACTAAGTTGGTTTTTAAAAATAGATCTGCTGCTTGTTCCATTTCTGCTAGTTAGGAGTGCAAGCTTTGTGGTATTAATTGTGCAAAAGTCATTTGTGTTCCACTTTGGTTAATTATGTACGCTGACAAATTATATACCCAGTATTACACAAAAAGATACTTTTTTGAGACACCCATGCAAGCTATGTCAGTTCTGATTAGATATTGACTTAAAATATTTAAGAATTGAACCAGCAAGTATTGGGTTTTTTTCATTTTTCACTGGTGTCCTTTAATGTTTATGTGGACAGCCCTGTCTTTTTCCTATGTGTTGCATCTATTATTTCGATCAAGTGATAGTAGTTCAAAGTCATCAATGCAAAGAAAAAGTGAAAATATGGATGCATTTATAGAAAATTTTTGAAGGTTCAGTGGGATATCCTGTGATGTCAAAGATATGCCAATTTCCCTTTCTAAAATAAAAGATTTTCAAAGTGTTGGGCTGCAATGTGAATGTTATGCATTTATGCATATCTTTATTTTACTTCTACAGTAATACTTTCTGGATGTTGCGACAGCATTCTTCTTTTATGAAGATCACAATACAGAAATGGACATAGGAAAATGTATAATAGTGTGAAAGTGATAGCCATGTATATATAAGTGCTTATTAACAGAAAATAATTTTGAAGACTAGTAGGATATCTTTTCTGCCATTCCTTTAGCATGAGAGAGAAGTAGCAGTGGTGCAGTGCAGATTGGTGGGTTTTTCTATATTTTAAAAATGCCGTGGTTTGGTTTGATTGGTTTTGGTTGTTTGGTTTTTTTTCTGCTCGTGGTTCTTATATTGAATGCATTGCTTTATATTGTTACTTCACACAGAGAAGTGAAAGATAACTTGGCAGTGATGATCCAGAGGGTATCAGCTGCTGCAGGCTGTCCTGGCAAGGAATCCTAATGTTTAGGGAGAAAAGCATGCAAAACAGATATGGGGTACAAAGCGGTAAGGATTTTTGATTGATTATTGATTGAGTTTTATGTTGTTCTATAAGTTTAGGGGGCTGATACTAACCACAAATATGTAGCAAGCACAAGTGATATTTATGTCTTACCTTGTATTTGATAATGATATAAAGCTATGTGTTGTGACATCTTCTAAGATGTTTGTATTAGAATAAGCACATAAATACACTCTAGGTGTTTTTGTAAAAACAATGTTGATTTCTCGAAAGTTTGATTTCTAGGATAGGTGATGGGTTTTTTAAATTAATTTTTATTAATTTCTTATAGGTTCATATATTGTCTTAGGTAAATAATTGAAGTTGGGAAAAGATGCCTTGTCTATACTGAAAATTGTGCAATTAAAGTATATAATTATAGTGGTTGTTTTTAATAGTTCTGGGGTAAAGAATAAGGTTGAATGAACCATATGTATCTCCTTCTTACCATTCCTCTCTTTCAGAAATTTGGTGATGCACTAGATTTTACTGTTTTGATAGCTGATTCTTTTCTGAGGTTTAGTGAGTATACTGCTGGATGGCAAAGATGGAGAAGGGGAGAGACCAAGCAAAGGATTAATCAGACAGATTCTATTTGTAGGTCTGCAGACTTCTTCATTTGTACCTGAAATATTTTCTTTAAATACTGAACTATGAAATGAATAGGGGGATTTCCAGAGTTTTCACTGTGAGGATAAAGCTTTGCTAGCATTGTGGAGATATAAATAGAAATGTTACTGGAGTCCACAGGGAATAGAAAGTGTTAGGGTGGTTTTGGAGGGGGAGAAAATAAAAAACTAGATTATTAAATCCCTTCATTTAGGCTCGTGAGTAAAAAGCAATACAACATTTGAAAAGAACTTGCTAAGGACAGAACACATAATGTTCCTTGAAAGAATGCAAATTTCCAGGAATGAAAATGTGAAAGGCAGTGCTAATATTTAGTAGATAATTGATGCATATATCCTGAAATTTAAACTATGAAAACAGTCTTCAGGTTCTGGGTTTGAGTAGTGTTGAGGTATAATTTAGCTGCTAGAAGTTGTGACTGTTTGACAGTTTTGCATAGTGTCAGCAGAACTATTTGTGTGTTTAGTTTGGATGATTATTTCTTTAATGTGGTATCGTGGTGTGATTTTTTGATCTAGTATGAGAATAATGTTGATAACACTTGTTCCACCAGTTTTAAGAGTAAATAATTCTTCTCCAGTGAAAGGGAGCATTTTATGAATTATTTGTTTCCAAGCAGAGGTTTTTGAAGAAGAAGATAAAGCAAGTAGTTTCTTTATAATTTTTGCTAATTTTCTGTGTTAAGGGGAACATTTTGCAAGCTGATTAAATAGATGAAGATAATTTTATTGGAAAAAACCCTATCTTTGTAATTGCTTTTGCCTATGTTGAGGGAGGTCTGTACTAGTACAGAATAAAACGATTAAACATAACTAAAAGAAGTTAGTTGAGCTATTTAATGAAGTATAACAGTGCTTTCAGAGAACAAGACTTCAGACTTTAACTTCACTTGAAGTATTTAATTTCTTTTATATAAATCTAATATCGTACAGTGGCAACACTTGCAATGTAAGTGTGAAAATTGGAAAACCTGAAGAAAGGGGGAGAGGAGAGAATGGCTGTACAATATAATATTTTGAGAGGAAGAAGCCCTGTATGAATGTTTGGAAAAGCAGGTGAAGCGTGATTTCTTTTATGGAAAAGGCCACACTCTACTGAATAGGGAGGTCTCTTAAGTAGACCTGGAAATTGTGGCAAGCAATGTTAGCTGTTGTATCCATTCGGATCTGCCAAGGCAAAAGGAGGGATACGATGGTTCTGGCAGCAAAGGTTGGCACACCTTCTTGCTTTCTGAACATATTTGTATCCTGTGAGTATGAATTTGTAAAATTGAGAGTTTGGTAAGAGATCTTATTATGCATTTTTGCCAGCATACGAATGATTTAGGTAATTTTATATTTCAAATCATCTCTTCTGTTTTCTCCTTACTGTCTTTTCTGAATATTGTTTTGCCTTCTGTTTTTGATCGAGCATGGTGGTGAGTCAGTGCTGGGTACGTGATCCAGTATTGTAATGCCCAGAATAGGGAGAGCAGGACCCATGCTCATTTACTCCCCTGGGGTGCCTGACCTCGCACCAACGATCTGAGCAGTTCAGCTTAGTAGGACAATGACTCAAATTAATTCTCCAGCTTCTTTTTCTAATGCAAGAAAGAAGATTAATGGTAAAGAGTTACATTAATGTAGAAAAAATTCTTTGTTCAGGTATATTTGTAGGAAAGGCCTCTTCAGAACTAAATATTAGATTGTGATATCTGTGGAATATAGTTGTAAGCACAAGCAGAGATTCTGGTGCTGATGTTTTTTCTGCGTCCAATTTATTTTGTAGCTCAACACAAAGTTGAGCAAAAAATTGGTTTTTTAGTTATGATTAACAAATAGTGAAGAAAGATTCATTATGTGAAAACTTGTTTTGTATCGGGTGCATAACCCTCTTCCAATTGTGTGCAATTTCATTCAGTAGAGAAGCAAGTGTTCAGCCTTTATTATATTTTGATATAAGTCATGTTGAATAAGAGTTCTACAGATAGATTTTTAATTGATTTTAGCTGTTATCTATTAACAGGTTGTCTGAAAGAAGTACAACGTGCAGCACATAAAAGGAATGTTCTATTTATTTAGACCTTTTAATCAAATGGCAGAGAAGTTTCTGGTGCTATTAATTATTTAATAATTAGGTATTATTAATTTCAGTTTTCATATTTTTCTCCTTCTCAACATTGTCCCTTTCAGCAGATATCTGTTGAAGATCCTAAATACATTGCATAGTTAGTCTCCATAGATAGTTAGGATGTAGAAGAGATAAATTCCCCTTTAACTATTACAAATGTGTGCTTTTTGAGGATTAAAATTTATGACTTTCTAAGCCATCAGTTGCTTTGATTTTTTTTATCTAAGAGAGTAATAAATGCACATGTCTGTAGAAAACTTTGTATGACTATTGCGTCATGGTGTACTATTTAATTCTTTG
>VKON01000334.1:111481-127676 GCA_009741485.1 Malurus cyaneus samueli | reverse complement strand
GGTTCTGGGTTTGGAGGTAGCTGTTGCAGAGTATAATTTTTCCATGAAGACTGTTTTCATAGTTTAAATTTCAGGATATATGCATCAATTATCTACTAAATATTTAGCACTGCCTTTCACATTTTCATTCCTGGAAATTTCTGCATTCTTTCAAGGAACATTATGTGTTCTGTCCTTAGCAAGTTCTTTTCAAATGTTGTATTGCTTTTTACTCACGAGCCTAAATGAAGGGATTTAATAATCTAGTTTTATTATTTTCTCCCCCTCCAAAACCACCCTAACACTTTCTATTCCCTGTGGACTCCAGTAACATTTCTATTTATATCTCCACAATGCTAGCAAAGCTTTATCCTCACATTGTGAAAACTCTGGAAATCCCCCTATTCATTTCATAGTTCAGTATTTAAAGAAAATATTTCAGGTACAAATGAAGAAGTCTGCAGACCTACAAATAGAATCTGTCTGATTAATCCTTTGCTTGGTCTCTCCCCTTCTCCATCTTTGCCATCCAGCAGTATAGCTCACTAAACCTCAGAAAAGAATCAGCTATCAAAACAGTAAAATCTGTAGGGCATCACAAATTTCTGAGAAGAGGAATGGTAAGAAGGAGATGTTACATATGGTTCATTCAACCTTATTCTTTACCCCAGAACTATTAAAAACAACCACTATAATTATATACTTTAATTGCACAGATTTTCAGTATAGAACAAGGCATCTTTTCCCAACTTCAATTATTTACTAAGACAAATATATGAACCTACCTATAAAGAAATTAAAATAAAATTAATTTAAAATAAAACCCAATCACTCATCCTAGAAATCAAACTTTCTAGAGAAATTCAACATTGTTTTTACAAAAACACCTAGTAGAGTGTATTTATGTGCTTATTCTAATACAAACACTCTTAGAAGATGTCACAACACATAGCTTTATATCATTATCAAATACAAGGTAAGACATAAATATCACGGTTGTGCTTCCTACATATTTGTGGTTAGTATCAGCCCCCTAAACTTATAGAACAACATAAAACTCAATCAATAATCAATCAAAAATCCTTACCGCTTTGTACCCCATATCTGTTTTGCATGCTTTTCTCCCTGAAAACATTAGGATTCCTTGCCAGGACAGCCTGCAGCAGGACTGGTATATCTCCCTCTGGATCATCACTGCCAAGGTTATCTTTCAATTCTCTGGAATTGTGGAAGTAAGCAAATAAAGAGGCAAATGCATTTTCAAATTATAAGAAACCACGAGTCAAGTAAAAAAACCCAAACAACCAAAACCAATCAAAACCAAACTAAACGACGGCATTTTACTGTTAAAATATAGAAAAAAACCCACCAAATCTGCACTGCACCACTGTTGTCTACTTTTTTCCTCTCATGCTAAAGGAATGGCAGAAAAGGTATTCCTACTAGTCTTCAAAATTATTTTCTGTTAATAAGCACTTATATATACATGGCTATCACTTTCACACTATTATACATTTTTCCTATGTCCATTTCTGTATTGTGATCTTCTCCATAAAAGAAGAATGCTGTCGCAACATCCAGAAAGTATTACTGTAGAAGTAAAAATAAGATATGCATAAATGCATAACATTCACATTGCAGCCCAACACTTTGAAAATCTTTTATTTTAGAAAGGGAAATTGGCATATCTTTGACATCACAGGATTCCCACTGAACCTTCAAAAATTTTCTATAAATGCATCCATATTTTCACTTTTTCTTTGCATTGATGACTTTGAAAAGCTACTTTCACTTGATCGAAATAATAGATTGCAACACATAGGAAAAAGACAGGGCTGTCCACATAAGACAATTTAAAGGACACCAGTGAAAAATGAAAAAAACCCAAATACTTGCTGGTTCAATTCTTAAATATTTTAAGTTCAATATCTAATCAGAACTGACATAGATCTTGCATGGGTGTCTCAAAAAAGTATCTTTTTGTGTAATACTGGGTATATAATTTGTCAGCGTACATAATTAACCAAAGTGGAACACAAATGACTTTTGCACAATTAATACCACAAAGCTTGCACTCCTAACTAGCAAGAATGGAACAAGCAGCAGATCTATTTTTAAAAACCAACTTAGTTATGCATAAGGGCTGCCGGACAATTACTAGCATTCTGACAGAAACAATTGATTCTTATACAGCAGTAATCCACTAAGCTATCTTAATAAAAAAAACCTGCATGTTCTAATTTTCAGATACAAACACCGTTCTCAATTCAGTTCAGTTTAATTTAAAGTAATAAGGATGGTGATCTGATATCGTTGAAGTTCAAAATACATACATGTGATCTGTTGACACCTGATTGAGACTGTGGATGAGCTGTGAAACCAGATTTTCATCCCTGCAAGCCAGAAGGCAGTTCACCTCTTCAGCTATCCGTCCATTGAAAAGTAGGCTTTTTGTTGTGGTAGCAGGTAAAGGTGATGGAAGAGGCAGCTGGTTCAAAACTGTTATCAGAAAATAGAAAGGAGTTCAGAATGATTTCATGAAACAAGAGCATACAAAGGAGACACCTTACTCCCTCGTGATTAAGAAACCTGACACTACCTTACTTGCATTAATTACCTTGAATGTGCCTTGAAACTTGGAAAATTAGAAAGATCAGCAAAACATTTATTAAAAGAGTATAAATTCAGCTAGTTAATTAAGCTACTCTACTGCCTCTACTCTCATGTCCTCATGTTTAGGGTGACAGGACCTGTCCATTCCAGTACCTTCTTTTCACACACAGAGAAATAAGGTGAAGCAGTGACATGCCTTTCTCTTTCAAGCACTCCTGAGTTTCTAAACATCAGAGAAATATGACAGAGAAGAAGCAAATGCACCTACACAAGGGCTAATCCCACCAAAGGTTATTCAGTTTTAAGAAACTCTTTCACCAGGAGTCTGACCAGTGACTTCTACCAGTTAAGTATTTTGACTTGAGAACATACCTGCAAATAATTAGCGCTGGAAAACTGCCATAGCCCAGAAACTTATGATTTGCATCTGATAGCCAGTTATTATACACACATAATGGTACATATATACACATATAAATACATAAGTAGATCTTCCAATTCAATAATTCAAATATCAGAAAGACATGAAGTGGTTTTCCCTCCCATTATAATTTGGGTTTTACTATAGGCAATTTAATTAATTGTGGGTATATACTTTCAGTGTCTCTTGAAGAAAGTCTTCAAATTTCAACAGCATAATAATCAAGAGCTCAGAATAAGCACTTGGATCCCAGGTCCGTTTCCTCAGCAGAAACTGAGCTATAACTTTTGCTTAACTTTATAAAAAAAGTGCATATTTGTCCTGATTTCTCTTATTAGAATGGCTGTTTGGACTTCATTTAGTAATGATAATTCCTCTATTTACTAGAAATTTATTTTTAGTCAGATTTACAACATTAGGTTTTGTGCCGCATCAGCTTTTAATGTAAATAGTTCTTTTCTTTCCTTGCTTTTGTCTTCCTGACATATTTAAGACAATACACACACCTCATCTACTCACAGACAAGAAACAAGCCTATCCGGTCAGCTGCTTATTTCCATTTAGCAGCCATTCTTTAACTTGTTATTAGAGCAACTTTTTTGTACTTGTCCAAACTAAGGAACTAGGTTTCATGTATATTCAGAATATTCCACACTCTCTATCTGATCAGTCTAATCATCTCTCTTTCTCGCTCCAGTGAGATGGTGATATGTATGTTTTAGAGAAGTATTTATTGTTTATATGTTCTTTATTTGTGGGGTTCTCAGATATGTACTGATAATATTCCAACAACAAATTCCTATATTTTATGTTTTGGGTTTACTTAAGGGCTTTTTTTTACCTCATTTCAGGTTTAATTAGCATATTTTGTTTGATAATTTTTATTTCTAGAGACAAGAAAATTTTTATACAATCTGATTTGAACAGATTTTTTAACTTTAAAAATAAACTATTTTTAGTATTTTGAAAATGGGGTATATTTAGTCGAGAGGTAGAGGGACATAGCAAAGACAAAAACAGAGTATTACGGTCTGTAAGACTAGCATCCCTGCAAAGTAGTGATGGGACATGAGGCATATCCCCTTCATCTGAAGCTCTGGGATGGTAGCGACTACACAGATTTTTAGTTCAGGTGCCAGCTATCATACTCACTCCCAACACTAAAAAAAAACAACAACAGAAACAAAATACAAAAAAACCAAAACAACAAAAAAAAAACCAAATTAAACTCTGTTTACTTAAAAGAATTTAAATTCTATAACATAAATGAAACAGACATAATCTCAGATGCATAGTAAGTAAATTTTGTCAAAAGTGAGTAGAACAATGTAGAATTTAAATATCAAATTGCATTAAGCAATCAAAAGGCAAGCTTCTGGTTTCAGAAGCAGAGCCCGTCACCAAAAAAGATGCAACATAAGGCAATCAAAAGACAATTTGCTCAGGTTATACGATATCAATGCAAAAATTTGCAACAAAACTTCTGTTGGCACATAATGCAGTGGACAGCACTTAATCCATAATCAATTAAAGCAATTAGTTACTATATTAACTTCCCAGTTTGGAGGAGATATTTTTCATATAAGAAGTTAGCAAAAACAAAAGAAATAAT
Organism: Malurus cyaneus samueli; assembly: GCA_009741485.1. Lineage (NCBI taxonomy): Eukaryota > Metazoa > Chordata > Aves > Passeriformes > Maluridae > Malurus > Malurus cyaneus. Next base: position 123,051 of record VKON01000334.1, on the reverse strand, counting down.
TCACAGGTGCAAAAGTCAAACAGTAAGCAAAGTGACAAATACAAAATCTTAGAATATTTTTGTCATGGATGGGGAAGAGAATCAGAAAAAGGCAAAAACCCATGGGATAAGAACAGTTTATTAATTAATAAAGTCAAATATACTACTAATTACTGCTAATTGTAATGAAAGGGAGATAAAAAAGAGAGAAGAATAAAACCAAGAGAAACAAGAGATGCTCATACATTGCTCACAACCACTGACCAATGCCCAACCCGTTCCTGAGCAGTGATCAGCCCTCCAGCTACTCCCTCAGTTTATTATCTGGGATTGACATTCTATGTGTGATATCCTTTGCCGTTAGGTCAGCTGTCTGGCTATGCTCCTCCAGTTCTTGTGCGCTCCTCCCTGGCAAGCCTGAGACAGTGAAATCCCTTGACTCAGGGTAAGCACTGCTAGCAACAACAAAAATCAGTGTGTTATCAGCATTATTCTTACTGAGTCCAACACACGCACTGTGCCAGTTACTGAGAAGAAATTAACTATGTTCCAGCTGAAATCAGGACAATTTAAAAAACAGCAGTATTTCAACATTTATCTGAAAATATCTCTTTAATATTAAGCACTATCTGGTCAAACTATTACCAGGAACTGTTTCACCCCCTCCGCAGAAAGAAAAGGCTTAGTCACCGCTGAAGTAGCTTGTTTATTTCCTGTAAAACGGCATGGTTTATATTCAACTACTGAAAAGGAATTTGTTCATCTAGTTTTCACTCACTATAAAGATCCCAATTGTAAGGAAGTCCACACTATTTCAAACAAACAAACAAACAATAGAATAAAAAAACACCCAACCACCACCAAACCCCACCCAAAAAAGATCATCACAATAATTTGAACTGCATTTCCAAAACAAAATTTTACAAACACCACGCATTACAGTCCACTACTGTTATACTAATGAAATGAAAAAAATTGAGCATGATATTTTCTGAAGACAAACAAAATAAAGGAACTTGCTGTATATACATTTACCTATAATAGACAAGCTCCTGTGTTAACATTTCATGAAATAGTAAGACTTCTGTCAGCATTTATGTTGCTTACTTAAGATTCTGAAATTGTGATTTGTTTATACTTCCAAGTCAACAGTTTTGCAAATTACTTTGAAAAATATAAACAAATATCACTGGCATTTCCTTAATAATCTTTATCTCATTCTTTCTTATGCCACACCAATGACAACATATATCACCACTGCTAATACATATGTACAGATTCCAAGCAAAACAAAGAATGTTCTAAGTATTTTTCCTGCACAAAGTTTTCATGAACAACCAGTGAAGTTAACTTTTCAGTGTTTCCTATTCTACACACAACATATTGGGGGGGAGGTGTGGTGTGACAAGGACAACACAACCAATACACAAAAAGCAACACTGAGATTAACAGAACGGACAATGAGTAATCCTTTTGCTGCCGCTGCACAGGCTCATTCCCACCATAATTACATTTGTTTGTTAAAAATATAGTACATTCATGTGCAGAAATCTAGTTAAGGAAACTGCTGCAGATAGATATATGCTGTGTGGTTGCTTGTGTTTGTTTTGGTTTTTTTTGTTTTTTTTTTTTTTTTTTATCAGGAGGAAAACAGCCTTCAAACAAAGCAGTTTCAAATGCTACTTGATACTGAAGCTTCTTTACCTGAATTATTCCAATATACAAAGAATTGCAGTTGTTTCTTAGTTCCATGACTAAGCAATTCTTTAAAAAAAAAGGGACCTAACCTTTACCACAATGAGTCTGCAACAGCAAACCCACAAGAGCTAAAACACATTTTTAGATTTATAAGTTTTCATTTAAAGGCAAGAGGTTAAAGAAGACCTTTCACACATAAGTTGTACATACAAGAAAAAGATTATGCCCAATGAGGTCTCCTCTCCTGACTTAAACTGCATCAAAACTGATTAGGGTACATAACTATTCAGTATTATTGGATCCATATGTAACAGCAAAGACAAGGGGGGGGGAATCTGTTTACTTTCCCTTCCTGTTCACCTGGGAAAGCTGTAAACATCAGAGAGAGTCACTAATAATGCAAGTTCTTTCCTGGAATTACTGCTACAGTAATTATACAGATATTAAATGGGAAAAAAATCCCTCCAAAAGTAGACATTTGAATTAGAAACCTTCTCCACAGATACATAAAAAACATGAACTAGCAAGATCCAGATCCAAGAGTGGAACAAGTGCAGACAGCTAGGATGGTCAGGGAAAGAATAATTTTTCTAAGAGGAAACTAGAAGGGGCTGGTTTGTTTAGCTAACAAAAGAAAGGTAAGGGGGGATGTGGTTGCTCTTGTCTAGGGCAGTCAAAGAAGGTTACAGAGGAAGAATGCTTAAAATATCAAGCAGCTAGGGAAAAAAAAATTGACAGTTCAACACATGTTATTTCACACAAAATATAAAAATATCATGCAACAATTAAGGCCTTGACAAGCCAGACAAGTCAAAACAGACAAATTTTGGTGTGTTTTGGTTTTTCATTCCCAACTCTAACAAGAGTAATTTATCAATATTTAGAAACTTTTATATTGTCAGCTTTGTGCAGTAGCTACTACCAGTAGTAGTACAGCATTTCTACCTCTAGACAGAAAAAATAAATCTGTTACTTTAATATTAGCTGAATTAAGGAAATCAAAGAACTGTTGCATTGAAAAGCTTTTAAACTATACATCATTGTTGCAGTTCAGAGAAGTAGAAACTCATTTTACATATATGCAAAGATAGACTTGCATATTCAGTATATACATATACTCTTGCTGCTTTATAAGAAAAGAAATATTGTACAAGACATTCCAGTGAGGAAGAAACTACAGTGCACAAAATAAGTGATACAAAGAACCCCTTTGAGAAAGGGAAACAGTGAAAGGGCAGCAGATATTGAGAATAATGTATGAAAAACTATCATAACATAATACACAATAAAAAAAGTGAAACCAAAATAGCAAGGACAGTAATATTGAAGAAGTTTATGGTACAGGTAATAACTACACATTTAAAGCACTACTTCTGTATGTTATCTTCTTCCCCTTTTCTTTGTCAATTATATATATTCTCATTTACTGCAAGTTAACACTCCAAAGAAAATTCCTACTGAAATGTTAAATTTAAAATGTTGCTCGCTGGTTGGGGGTTTTTAAAGTGTATTGTGGTTTAACCCAGCTAAGCACCATGAAGCCATTCCCTCACTCCCCCTTCCCCAGTGGGATGGGGGAGAGAATCTGAAAAAAGGTAAAACTCATGGGTTGAGATAAAGTGTATTGGGTCTGGCTGAGCTGGAGTTCATTTTCCCATAGCAGCCTCACAGTGCTGTGCTTTGCATGGGAGCTGGAAAGTGTTGTAATACACCCGCTCGCTCTCTTGGCTACTGCTGGAGCAGTGCTGGCACAGCATCAGCGCTGTCTCTCAACATTCCCCCCCAGCTCAGACATATAACCTAAGGGAAGGAGGAAGGGGCATTTGTTAGTTCTTACATGTTTGGCCATTTTGGAGGTAACACTAAATGTGCTGAACGCCCTGCTTCCTGGGAAGTGGCTGACATCACTCAGCTGATGAGAAGTAAAGAATATAAAATATTTTTGTGCTTTTCCCTTTTGCTTGTCACACAGGACTTTTGCTGTTGCTTTAAGTAACTGCCCTATCTCGACCTTAAAGGTGTTTTGTTTCCATCATATTTTCTCCCATTTCTCTTTCCCCTTGGTTGAAATATGTTCTTGTTCTCAACAAAAATACCAGTTCTTCCATGGCTTGGCTACATACATTCACGAGAACATTGGAAAACAAAATAAAGGGTAAAATCTGTTTATGTGCAGTAATACACAGGTCTCGTGTAATGGAAAAGATAAGAAAACCTGGTCTCAATTTATATCTCATTATTCAATATCTCATTCCTATACCTCCAGAGTATTCTTTAACTTATATCTTTAGATTTAAAAATAACTTTATAAGTGGTTGACCTTGGCTACTTAAGATTGACTAACCTAATATATTTGTGGGAAAAAAAAGAGAAAAAATTAGATGGATTAAAACTAAATTTTAAAGGACTGCTAAAATATTAAATCCCTCTAGCTTTCTTTAAAAACACTTTATTAATAGAACATGTTAAATACAGTTCTGTTTTATGTAGTATATTATGAAATCTTTAGTTAGAATGAAATTTAAAAAATGTTTCATTTCTTATATGTTGAATTGCATGTACTGATATGATAATGTGGGTTTATCATCAGTGACCAAGGTACTTATGAGCCCATTAAACTTGAAACTTATCATATAGCCTTTTTATATGTTATCAATATAAGAATGTAAATAACTTTTTACAATTATTAAAATACAATGCAATCACGTTTCAAAATATATTAATCCAATAATCAGCCTTTTTTATAATTGCTATAAAGTTTTTTTTAGTGTTATTAGAATATACAGTAATACAGCTGAACGTAATCATAACCAGCTGGATTAGTACATAGATACGTGAATCACCAAGGGGCATAAACAGAAAATTCTGATAGAATACAGGTGTATGCCTTTTTCAGGACAGTAGGAGCACTAATGAGAACTTTGCAGAAGCATGGGACATGTCTCAGCAAAATAATTGAAATTACGACTTTGGAGGACTAGTATAAACTACATTCCAAATCTCAATGCTCCTGAAGACAAGTTAACATCTACCATTATGAAGAGGATATGTCTCATTAGAGGGAGACCCGCAACCACCGAATGAGGATGACCACATTGCATACTTGTAAAACGTGATATCATGTATTTTCCATGCCCACGTTTTGTGTGCGTGGGCATTGGGGGGCAGTGACAGTGGTAAGTTACACCACCATGCTTCACTGTATAAATATTGTGCTAATTTAAGCAAAGGCAGGTGGGTTAGAGGAGAAATCCCCCACCTCCAGCACCACACAATGAAACAAATACCTGCTCTATAGACCACCAGTCTATGGAGTTTTATTTCTAGGCCTTTTTCAGGCATCAGTATATATTTCCACAACACTTATGCTCAAAGTTGATTTCTGCAGCTGCACAAAGTAAACCGCAATCCACTATTTTAGCTACTTTATAATTTAGGTGAGCAGTGAACTCTTCTTTTAAAACAGCAAACATGCTATTATAAATTTAGGAAGCCTTGCCTCAACCAGTTTTAAGCTTCCACATTTTGCAATAAACTACTACTCTTATTAGATACTACATGAAGGTCTGCTAATTGTCAGTCCATAAACTGTCCTTAAAAAATTTTAAAACCCCATACTTAAAGAATAGAGAGAGGCAGAAAGAGTAATAATTTATTATTCCTCCTGTTTCTCATTTCAATAAGATTGCATTGATTGAGTAATCAGACAGATTTAGGTACAAGAGGGCAAATTTCTGGTTTCTGTACCAGAGCTACAGTTTGATACAATGACAGTACTTCTGCTACAAGTTTCCAGAATGAAATGCTTTTAAAAATACTTTTAAAAATACTAAGGAAGAAGAGATAGGGTTGCCAATAACATAGTCTAAAAACTTAGTTACATAAAAAAGGAGAATACACAATCACAAAAAGAGCATTTTATTTTAACACTATTCAAGTCTCAGAAAAAGTCAGTATTGAAGTGAGCAGTATTAATCTTGTGCAGCTGCCAAGGTAAACATAGGTGAAGGCAAGAAATCTGATATGAACTACTTGAACAACCAAAAGGAGCAAAAAGGAGGGCATGCATTGGGGGAGGCAGACGAAGGCAGGGGAGGGATGTATAACAAATCAAGAAGACTCTTATTTACTGATAAAACCATGAAATATATCAGCTTATTTATAAAACCAGAAAGTTTTAGCATAAGAATTGTCACCTGGAATACGGCTCAAAAAATTGGAAAGAGAGATACAGAAATCCCAGAAGCACAAAAAAAATGAATATCAGTGTACTTAGTGAAATAATAATGTTTGTTCAAAAGCGATTAGCCAACAGACCTGATGCTGACCAAAGCAAGTTGAAAATCTAATAAGTTTGAGATAAAAATTATTAGTCATAACTTCTTAAAGATTAGCACTATGTTTTCTCTAAGCTATTCCAATCAGTAGCTGCTCAAATCACTACTACTGTACAAAAGAATTTTAGTGAAAAGCATTCTGGGCCAATGAGAGTTTGCTTCTGATATACAGCAACTTTAGAAAAAAATTTTAGAGAAAGCTTCTCCTCTGTGGCTATTGCCACACTGATGGCCTCTGCTGTCATCATAACAATGACACTTGCCTCTGCTGCTCTACTTGTAGTAGTGGCAGTGACAACCACAGTAAATGCAGGAAGCCACAACAAAGGTGGTAGGAAGTATAAAGTAATAGGCCTTCGGATCAGGAAGATCGCCCCTACCATGGGTGTGCATCCCACGGTCTACAAGGGTGATAACTAAAACATAATTGTGCTTTGCACCAGTAATATACAACCGCTGGGAGGCGAAGAGACTACAGGCAAATACAACAAAAACAAACCAGACTATGCCATGTGCCAGACGAGCCAGATACTCATTCTTCCCTAGACTTATACTACATGAATGTCTAGCAGGAATGTTTATTTTCTTGCTACTTGGAATCACAAAGGGTTGAAATTCATTAGAAACTACAGTTTCTAGAATGAACAGCATTAGTACCTTTTCAGTTAATAGGCCATTTCCCTTACTTTGTAAGCACAGGAAGCTTTCCTTCTTAATTTATTTTCTTTAAAAATTAATACTTATATAACAATTGTTCTCCCTTTAGAAATAACATCCAATATGCTAATCAGGTCGCACTAAGAACTCTTTAAAAATGAGGCATTATCACATCCTTCATACACAAATAAATCAGTTAGCATTCACGAAAAAGCCACTGGCAACACAATCTGTCTCAAAAAATTGCAGATAACTAATAATATTATCAAAATGTTGTGATGATCAGCAAGTGTGACATTATTCACCAAAGGAAAATGCAATCTCAGAATTACTGATTTATGAACTGATTGTTCTCAAGTTATACAAAAAAAAAAAAAACCAATATAACCCTGTTCCACGCGGAAAGTGTATTTCCTGCTATTCCTCTATTAAGAGAACTTAATGCAAAAAGATCTGGTTTTAGGAGCTCTTACTGTGAGACAGCTCAGTTGTCGTTCTTAAAACACGGGCCATTAATATTTAGCAAATGGGGAGAGAATCTTGCACCGGTTTCAAAATAAGACTATTGCTGTCTCTTCTCATTAAAAAAAGTGTACCTAATCAAGTCAATGATAAGGTAGCAAAATCCTAAACAACAATTCAACTTAAGCTATATATAAATACACATTATTTGCAGTTAGTTCACAGTCGCAAAAAATAAACTCTGTGAAGGAGATAGTATTTAGTGGAATTTTTACTGCTCCTTTAAACTTTAAACAATATAGTATCTTCTTATAAGCCGCTTTTCTAACTGAAAATTCGACACTGGCTATCCTTTTCTAAAAGAACTTGTGTACTTAAATGTATACATATTAACACTTTTTCTTTCTTTAATTAGGCTGGAGCTCTCAACCAGGCTGAAACATATAGTGACTAACACTGGACCAAAATCCTATTTCAATTCTCAGGGTCTTTTTCAACTTTTTAATCTTGTCTCTTTCTGTCTTGTGAAACATTCTCAGTGATTCATAACTTTTAAACAAAACTGGCAAGAAATATATCACAGTTGATATACGATTACAAGACTACTCACTTTGCTCTTTCTTGAAAAACAATTAAAAACCATCTAAACTGCTTTAATATACTACAGAAAGTCGAGCATCAATATAACATCTTAAAGTTCTGAAATAATGCAAATGGAAAATTCTGTATTCTGAATATCTCCAAGGATGGGGATCACTGGAATTTATTTCCCTTACTGCCAACGAGCAACTGTAGCTTCTTTTGTTGTGCACTCAGAGAGCTTGTCTTTCATCTCTGTTATAACACTCTTAAGCTTATGTTAAAGGCACATTTCAAGCCCTCTTAGCTTTCTTTCACCAGGGTTAAACAAGACCCAGTACCTCAATCTTCTACTTTTCATGCTCCAGCCCCCAAACCTCTTGTGCCTCTGTCACACACTCCTCAGTTGTCGCATCTTTTTTTTTTTGTTTCTTTTTTTTTAACTGATCAGAATTACATTCTGGTTTCGACAATTTTGTTCCTCCAGGTACAGCATACTTCATTGTTAACAAACTGTCTTCTCAGCTTTTGAGTCCATCTTTTCCCTTCAAACACTTCATTCTACCACTCTACGCTTTAAGGACTCCCCGCTACCACCGCACCCCCCGACTCCCACCGCCCCCCCTTTCCCCCTCGCCGCTACCCCACTGGCGTCCCCTGGCATCGCTGTTCAGACAACATGCTTACTCCACTCTCCTGCTATTTCAATTAAGCGCCAGTTCCTCTTGATTTAGGGCCCCCCACTTAACACTAACATGGGAAGCTTTGTTCTGCTTCTATATATTACACAGGTCATTTCCCAGATTTACACAGTGGCTGCATCCTTTGAGGTGGTTAGGGAATGCATACCTAACACTAAACACTCCCCCCTGCCTCTCCCCAGTTGAGAGAGCAAATAGACAGAGATACGTCTGAGGCCCGGAGCCAGGCGAAGATAAGACCTGATCGCACATATGTATGGCTTAAATGCAACGTATGTGCTAATTAAAAATTTCTTCCTTTTCAACAGCACAAGAAGATGAAAGCCACAGCCTTATCTGCCTATGCGATGAACGCTATCGCCAGCACTGGTACATAAAGAGTACTGAACAGTGAGAGGTGCTGTCAAACAAAGCAAGTTGTCACTTAGTGAATGCTTTTGACAGTATAAGCACTTCTACCTTTTTATGAACCAAAGTTATAAACATTAATGCCAAATATGAAATCAAAACAGGGGCTAGTGGTTACTTATAAGCTTTTTTCTCTCCAAAAGCCAAGAGGTGTATATACAGGTACATATGTTATATCATACGTAGCACAGTTAATACAAAAACGCAAGCACAGAAAATACATGTAGCTGCATTTATGCAGAGCACCTTAGCTGTTTTTATGATAAATGGAAGCATTAAACACATTGTGTGCACATTTACTGGATTACCCTTCTTTGCTAAGATAGATAAATTTAAAAAACAACACAAGTTTCCAATAAACGATCCATGAATGATGCTTTAATTTTCAAAATGCAAGTTTCTCCAACAGTCTATATTGCCTTAAAAAATATGAAAGGAAATTACCTCTAGCTAACACTGTTCATGCTGCAGGGGCAAAGCAAAAAAACGCCCAACAAAACCAACACCAAAACCAACCAATTCCAAACCCAAGAACGTAAAAACCAACCAGCCAAAAAAAGCCCTCTTGAAAGGGTATCTGTACTGCTACTATCACAAAGGAGTGGAAATAATGACGGTTGATGCAAAGCCTCTGTTAACCTACCTTCAAATATATGGTGGAAGCAATATAGCCAACCAAACCCTTATTGAAAAAGTCAGACTGTGCAGAGTAATCGTAAGTGTAGAATTATAACAAGCCCTATTACATCAGAAAGTTAAAAAAGAGCGGTGATTTACTTCAAACTATTCTCACCAAGCCCAAACCTGAAAGGTGCAGACCTGAGACCAATAATAACAAAGAACGGCACGGACCAGATCCCTCTCGTGCCCATACTTTTTCTCTCTCAACGCTCCAACACCCTTCATGGATATATGTAATTTCTTACTTCTGACCTTCACTAAGATTGGATCAACATGAGGTGGATTGTATATAAAGAAAAGATTCAACACTACCCTAGACCGGCAACCACATTGGATTACCAGTGCGTTCTATAGCCCCTTACGGTTTACTGTGTGAAAAATCATAAACTCCCGGTCTCTGGCACAAAAAGGCAGCGGACAATCCTCCCCCTGAAATCTCTTGTGAACAATATTCTCTTTTGAAAGCATGAACTTGTTGATGGCATACACGAGGTAACCTTGTATACCACTTCTTTTAATTAATACTTGTTTAAACTATACTTCACATTAATCAGCTTACTACTTCATGTCATCCACCAATATGTGATCCCATCTCTTCTGAGAGAAATGGTTATTCAACCCTTTCGTTTAAAGGCAGTTATCACAGCCTGAAGTAATGACGCTACTCTCTCTCATTCTCTGGAAACTGCTAATTAGGAGGAATTACATTTATTATTTTCCTTGATGAAGAATTGGGGGAAGAGTTGTATTTAGTTTGGTCACCAAGAGAATGTGGTTCATCAAGATTTTACGCTTAACATCCATTATCAGCTGGTCGAATTTATCGGTCTAGCTAATCCTTTGGCTACTTCTCTTCAGCAGCTTCACCGCGCCCATTAGTCATTCATGTTGTTGCAAGGCAACACACATGCATGTGATTTTTTCCTGATAGAAGCGTATGTTCTGTGTACTAACCTGAACCGGTAAAGGGTTTACAAAATTATCCCTCTGTTCGATTATCAATCAATCGATTTGAGTTTTCTCTTTATTGCAGCACGTTTTGACGATGGGATGTTCAGAGCTAGTAAACACTTGCTAGCTGTCACCATCAAGCGGATCTCCCATTCATTTAATTTATGCTGCCTCCGAGGTGATACCGATGCTCGTATGCCCAAGTGTTATTGTAGCGGAGCAAGAAGGTCTTTTCCACCCACCCTATCACCCCACAGACAGGACTATTGTCTGAATCGGACTGATGGAGGCTGGAGAACATTGAGGTAATAGACAAGTTCAGAGAAATGGGTTTCTTTCAGCTTGAAGAACGAAAACCAGCAGATCTGTACTGCTGTTGTACAGTTGCCTATGAGTAAGATGACCCCAAGACTCTTTTCTTGGGGTCTACAGCGACATGACAAGAGGCAGCAGAGCAAGCTGGGAACATGAGAAGCTCTGATTATTTTCGCAAGTATTGGATTTCTATTACAATTATTAAGCAAACAAATATTAAGACAGGCTGACCAGGAGGTAAGTCGATGCTTTGGAAATCTCGGCCTTTGTTTCAAAGATAAGTTAAAAATTTTCGGAAACCGATTCCTTGGAGCTAAATTGATCAAACTACGATTTTTTCCTGTGCAGCTTAGCATGCTCTAATAGGGACCCTAACACACTCCCTTCCTGATCATCCACACTCACATTCATGGGAGCACATTACTCGTAGACTCTTCAACAGGATTACCACCGCCCTTACCTTTGCTCACCCGACCTAATGATTGCAGAACAGTGAGTTTCTACATAATAAACTCCTCCCGCTTTCTTTCTCTTTGGAATATTAAATTTGGATCTCCACCAGCATCTTAAAGATGTAAAAGTACAGCAAAAAAAAAAATGTAAGCCAAGCCTGATGAGTAGTCAACAGAAGGCACTCTGCCAAAGGGTAACTGTATTTTGCAGGCCCTAAGGAACACACCTTTGCACACTATTTTCTGTGTAGGAGGGCCAAAACCACGTTATCAAGACAGTTATGCATAGCCAAAGAGCCAGAATGGGCTGCAGGAGGCCCCAGGGCAGTATGCGATACTCACTCATTGTC
>VKON01000334.1:68806-95852 GCA_009741485.1 Malurus cyaneus samueli | reverse complement strand
AAATTAGAGGTTTAAGTTTGTTTTAAATCATATTACCAAATTAGATTGTCAATGCAAGAGTTTGACTGATGAAACACCTGGTGAATCTGAAATCCTCTAATGATTTTCTAGTTTTACAATGTTTCTTCTCTTAAACCTCATTTTGATATTGCTCATCCAGCACACCTGTAATTTAACAGCTTTCATTTGCCAACCAAATAGTTTAGGTACTGTTACTGGGGAGGGTTACTGGCCAGAAAATTTTCTTGATAGACTTCATAGCATTAATCCTGCTTGTTTTATTGAGTGTCATCTATATATTACTAAATAGAACTGACAAATGTATTGTACAAGTAGAGAACAAAACGAACTACACACAATTCAATGTGAATCAAGCATTAGCCGATTATTGCAGTTTCTTACACCTTTTTATAACCAAAACTTTTTCGTACATGTGACTACCTTATCATGATTGGTTACATGCATGTTCACGCGGCGTTCACTAGCAGCAAAACTACTTCTATGGTATCAGTATTTGTCAAGTGGCAGAATAGTTAAACAAAAAGCTTTCTAGGGCCCTTATCGCTTGAGGTTTCACTTCCCATCTCGTTATAAAATTTTTTGCTTCTTTTGCTATCTTCGGTTAACCTGGCCTACATGTCAGCAGGTCTCTCCATTATGGCTGGTGCAGAATGTGTCCGTTTTTCTTGTAAGAATATGTCTTTCACAATCTGAAAAACTCCACTGGCATGCGGTGAGCTGTGACTTTAACAAGAAACTCCCTCCTTATTCCTAAAAATAGTCTCAGAATATTTAATTATTTTAGTATGATGTTAGTTGCTTTCAGTCTGTTTTCTAAAACTGTGAAGGACATCTTCTTAGCACTGGAAATTGCTTTACTTTTTCTTTTCTCATGAGGATTCCTCTATGAACTGGCTATCAAACCACTGAGGCAAATAGTACAAGAGCAGACTTTAATATTAACAACAATCTACAACACTGTTCTCTGTACTTCAAGTTACCTGTGGCAGTATATTTTTCTTAGCTTTGAGTTCCTAGCTTGAAGAGCGAGTGGTTAAAACATGGTAGGATGGTGTAAAAGGTAGTGGTATATAAAAGAAACAACCAGAGCCTTGCAAGTTTCAAAGTTTCCAGCACCTATCAGCAGAGAGCATCTGTACCCTTATCTATCTAGTCAGGTATCATACACATCTTGTGCCTTATGACTCCTGAAATTGGATGACTGATATCAAATGTAAAGAAATGCCTTTTCCTACTGGTCCAGAGATATCAGTCACGACGTGGCAAAGATCCTGACAATTGGATAGCATTTTTTTTCCTATTAACCAAGAGTTAACTTAAAAGAATAAAGAAAAAAAACCCAGTGAATTGCAATACACTGGGTTTTTTTTTGTGAAATGGCATCCAATATGATTATCTTTTAGTCATGTGTGAGTGTGCTTGCTGCTTTAACATATTTTTTGGATTTAACTTTCAGTTTGCCTTTTACTTAGTAGGTTTCACTGAATTCCTGTGTAAGGTCATACCTTAGACAAATTATACCTTGATCTCCAAAACTGTTGGGGTACTTGATCTAGGCAGTTTCAAAGATTGTCTCACTTTGTACAACCAGAGACTAACTTAGCATTTGCTTATAATTTCTCAGAAGTACCAGGTGCTGGACATGCAGGCTGAAACTGATAAAAGCAAGGAAAATCTTTCTTAGCTGACTGTCGTGGTTTGAACTGACCGAAAGCCAAAAGCACCCACGACGTTCCCTCCCCCACCGAAGAGGCAGAGGAGGGCAAAAGCCAATTAACACTAAATTTATGGCTTTTAGATAACATAACATAATTGAGAGAAAGATACATATATGCTGCTAAAAATGGTCAAACGATCTGAATAACTAAGTTGCAAAAAATTTATTACTAAAACTACTAAGAATACTACCGCACCGGGGAGGGGGAACAAAGATAGGAAAAAATTTACAAGGAGAAGAAAAAAAACCGGACATTTTAAGACACCTGTATTCTTTCTGGGGGACGTGTCTCTTTCTCAGGTCGCCCTCTCCACCTCCATGCCTTCCGATGCAAAAGGGAAGCAGGGATGAAAGTTTAACATAGATCATACTCTCTGGTTCTATGAAAAGATCATCATTCTTCCGCAGAAACAGTCAGAGTATAACTGCTGATGGCATGGGATTCTTTTTCTTTACCTCGTGAGAGAAAGGAAACAGTCCTTCAAGGCCACTCTCTCAATCTCCTGGCAGAACACAGCTTCTTCTAAGCATCCACTTGCTTCAGAGGTGGGCGGGGGGCACCTTTTCCCCCCACCAACACAATTTCTTCTAAGCGTCAGCTCGCTTCAGGCATGAGGGGGCGGCAAGCCTCTTCCCCCTTTTTAGCTTATGATCAGTCCAGTCTCAAAGGCCAGGTTTTTCTCTGAGCAAGGTCGCGTCTTTTTTTCTATACAGGTCTCCCACTGAAGAAATAGTCCTTTCGAGAACAGCTTGTTTCCCCATGTTCGAGCACCACAGCATCAGTACCTGTCTTCTTCTTACTATGATCTGGGTCTCCATTTTTTCTTACATGTCCTCACCCTCTCTCTGTCCCCTCCAGTGGCATGATATCTAACAACCTAAAACTAAAATGGCGGCTGCACTCTATCTTGTTTGAATTTTTCTTACGTACAGGCCATACGTCATCACAGAGGTGTAACTAGCATGTGCAATTGGCCTAGGCGCCTGAGCGAGCCTGTCCCTCACCTCAGAGCCACAATGGATTGGCTCTAAAACACAGGGGTTAGGGCTCCTTTTGCTGGAGAAGAAGGAGAAAGCTTATAGAACTTCCTCACAGGAGCCATCTTTTGTGTTCTTGGTCCATCCCTCCACCACCAAAAAACTGGACCAAGTAAACCAGGATGCTGACCTAAAACACAGCAAGATAACAATTAGCTGGAAAAAAAAAAGTAAAAGCTTCGGATAAGAAGGGTATTTTTCTTTTTGTTTGTGCAATTATAACATGTAGGGTCTATTCCTATTGTACTCTGGTACTTATAGGGTTTTATCTGATTGGGAGTACTATTAAACTGACACAGTCTATGATTAAATAATTTAGCGGACTATATGCAGTTTTGTAAAGCAGTTTATAATTCTGAAAATAAGTGCCATATTTGCCTGGATACGTTTGAGGTATCTTTTGGTCCTACTCAGGCAAAAGTCGTTTCTTCTTATTGCTCATGCAAACTGAAAGTGTAGGATTGTGTGAAGTGTCATGCTGCAAAGAGTAATGCAGAAACTATAAGTTACTGAAGGCATTGGTCTTTCTTTTAATAAGTTACTTAACAGGAAGTCCTTTAAGTTTTGCTGTTATGTTCATAACTTAGATTTTAAAGTATTTGGTGCAGTATTTTTTTTCCTTACATGACCTGTGTTGAATGTAAGATGAGAATTATTCATTCTTGTAGCTCTATCTATGCTTGTCAGTCTTTTATTGAAGTGCTTTTGCTATCATAATGTGTGCCTATTTTAGATGGTGACTGCTAGTGGTGTTTAATAGAATCATACAGCCATTAAGATTGAAAAAGACCTTAAAAATTGTGGAGTCCAACCATTAGCCTAAAACTGACAGATGCACCACTAAACCATATCTCTAAGCACCACATCTACATGTGTTTGAACACTTGCAGTGCCCTTTCCACCACTTCACTGGGCAGCCTGTTCCAATGTTTCACAAACCTTTCTATGAAGAAATTTTCCTTAATATCCAATCTAAACCTCCCCTGGCACAACTTGAGGCCATTTCCTCTTGTCCTGTCCCGTGCTTTTCCGGGAAAGAGCCCAACTCCACCTGTCTCTACCCTCTTTCAGGGATTGTGCAGAGCCATAAGGTCCCCCTGAGCCTCCTTTCTCCAGGCTGAGCCCCTCAGCTCCCTCAGCCACTCCTTGTGCTCCAGTCACTCCCCAGCTCCGAAGTCCAGACGCTTCTCTGGATTGCTCCAGCACCTCAATGCCTTTCTTGCAGTGAGGGGCCCAGAACTGGACACAGCACTTGAGGTGTGGCCTCACTAGTGCTGAGTACAGAGAGACAATCACTGTCCTGGTCCTCGTGGCCACACCATTGTCTGATCCAAGCCAATGCCATTGGCCTTCTTGCCCACCTGGGGCACACGCTGGCTCATGTTCAGCTGCTGTTGTTGTTCAGCATGCCCAGTCCTTTTCCTCTGGGCAGCTTTCCAGCCACTCTGCCCCAGCCTGGAGCTGCATGGGGTTGTGACCCAAGGCAGGACCCAGCGCTTGGCCTTGTTGAATGTCACACAATTGGCCTTGTCCATTGCTTCAGCTGTCCAGAATCCCTCTGCAGAGCGCTTCCTACCCTCCAGCAAAATGCAGTGCTCCCACCCAACTTGGTGTCATCTGCAAACTTGACTTGAGGTGCACTCGATCGCCTTGTCCAGGTTGTTTAAGGATGATGTTAAACAGGACTGGCCCCAATACGAGCTCTGGGGAACCCCACTGGTGACTGGCTGCCAACTGGATGTAGCTTCCTTCAACATACCCTCTGGCCTGGCACCCAGACAGTTCCTAGCCCAGTGAAGAGCACCTGTCCAAGCCATGAGACAGCGGTGTTCCGAGGGAGATGCTGGTGGAACAGCATAAAAGCTTTATAAAGTCCAGGTAGACATATCCACAGCCTTTTCTTCACACACTAGCGGGTCGCCTGTCATAAGAGGAGATCAGGTTGGTCAAATAGGACTTGCCTTTCCTAACCCTGCTGGCTGGGCCTGATCCCCTGGTGTCTGCATGTGCGCACATGATGGCATTCAAGTGATCTGTTCCATAACTCTCCCAGGTAATGAGGTCAGGCTGACAGGCCTGTATTCCTTGAATCCCCTTCCAACCATTCTTATAGGTGGCTGTCCCATTTGCCAACTTCCAGTCCCCTGTGACTTCCTGGTTGGCCAGGACTGCTGGTAATGATGGAAAGTGGGTCAGTGAGCACTTCTAACGCTCCCTCAGTACCCTTGGGTTAATCCATCCAGCCCATGGCTTGTGTGGGTCTAAGTGGTGTAGCAGGTCACTGACCGTTCCTCCTGGATTATGGGGTCTTCATTCTGGTCCCCATCCCTGTCTTCCAGCTGTGAGGGATGAGTACCTTCATGAGCGAACTGGTCTTGGTATTACAGACTGAGGCGAAGAAGGGCATTAAGCACCTTTCTCATCCTTGTTCACTATGTTTACCTCCACATCAAGTACAGGATAGAGATTCTCCCTCAGCCCTCCTTTATTGCTGATGTATTTGTAGAACCATTGTTTGTTGCTTTGCAGCAGTAACCAGATGAATTTAGCCAGCTTCAGCCTTCAAATTTTCTCCCTGCATAACCTCATGCACCTTGTAGTCTCCTGAGCTGCCTGCCCTTTTTCCAGAGGTGATGCACTCTCTTGTTCTCCCTGAGTTCCATTCAAAGCTCTCTGTTTGCCAGGTCGTCTTCTTCCCTGCTGGCTCGTCTTTTGGCCATGGGACAGCCCGCTCCGCTCCTTTCAGATTTCCTTCTTTAAAGCACATCCAGCCTTCTAGAGTCTTTGCCCTTCGGACTGCTTCCCAAGAACTCTCTCAATCATGCTCCCAAACAGGCCAGTCTGCCCTTGGAAGTCCAAGGTGGCAGTTCTGCTGGCCCCCCTGCTTACTCCTCTGAGAACAGAAAACTATATCATGATCACTGTGCCCAGATGGCCTCCAACTATCACATCCCACACCAGCCCTTCTCTGTTCACAAAGCAGGTCCAGTGGGGCAGAATTATATGGTAATTTTTATGTTACTTGTGTGGACATTCTGCTGTCATTTAAGGCAGGGCATGATCATTAATTTTGATTGCTCTTTCATTTGTTAAATGTACATCACTGGCATAGGTGGAGTGACAAACCTAGGATAAATTATTTATCTTGGAATAGCCTTTTTCTTACCTCTGACACTAGTTGTGGACTTGTGACCTCAAGATCTTTCTAGTGATTAGTAATTGTCTCACAAGAGAGTCATAGGTAAATTACTTTCTATTTTACAGATTATCTAAAATAGCAAGTTTGAGTTTTGATCATAGACATTTTTACCGCTTAGACCATCACTACTCTGAAATTTCTATAAGCGTGTGTATAATTTGTAAAAACTAGTACAATATTTTGAGCAATATGCTAATAGATTCGTTTATTTTAATTACAGATAATTTTTAAAACCCTCTACTTTGGATCTCTCTTTTCATCAATCTATAAATCATATATTATAAGTAGATAATAAGAACTTTTAATCTCCCCATCGCTCTTAAAATGATATATTATTCATTATAGTAGCAGGAGTGAATAAAGAGTTTGTAAACTTTATTAACTAAAGATGTCTAAAAATCACCAATAATGGAATAGGAAAAAACTTAACATAATACATCATTAACAGAAAATTTAATGTATCTTAGGCCGTCTATTTATATTCTACCTTTTTTTTCTGTAAAAGAATTTTACTCGATATCTTGTCTAAAAAACATCAAAGCTGTAGCCACACTAGTTGTCAGAGGAGGTAAGAAAAAAAGCTATTCCAAGTAAATAATTTATTCCTAGGTTTGTCACTCCACCTAAATAGCCCAAGTGATGTCACATTTAAACAAATGAAATAGAGCAATTCAAGATTTGAAGATCAGTGCCCTTGCCTTAATGACAGCAGAATGTCCACACAATGAAACTAAAATTACCACTTTATATTCTGCAACACTGGACCTGCTGCTGTTTTTGTGAAAGGAGAAGGGCTGGTGTGGGGATGTATGTGGGCATCTCGGGCACATGTGGATCATGAAATGATAGATTTTCTGTCTCTAGAGAAGTGAACAGCAGGGGGGCCAGCAGAATGCTCACTTGGCTTCCCAGAGGGCAGAGCTGGCTGGTTGTGTGTGTGTAGCAGATGAGAGAGTTCCTTGGAAGCTAGTCCCGAAGGGCAAAGAGCTCTAGAAGGTTGGAATGTCCTTTAAGTAAGGAAGTTCTGAAAGGAGCAGGAGGGCTGTCCCCATGTGCCAAATGACGACCCAGCAGGAAGAAGGACCTGACCTGGCCAAACAGGAGAGCTTTGAATGGAACTCAGGAAGAACAATGAGAGTGCATCACCTCTGGAAAAAGGGGCAGGCAGCTCAGGAGACTACAAGATGGCCATGAGGTTATGCCAGGGAGAAAATTTGAATGCTGAATGGCAAATACTTCAGGTTACGCTGCAAAAGACAACAAACAAATGTTGTTCTCAATATACATCGCAGACAAATAAAAGGAGGGCTGAGGAGAAGTCATCGGCGTACTTGATGTGGAGGAACATCGTGACAAGGATGAGGAAAAAGGCTGCTTAATGCTTCTTTGCTCAGTCTGTAATACCAAGCCAGTTGCATCGAAGGGTTACTCATGCGTGCCTCACAGTGGAAGACAGCGGATGGGGACCAGAATGAAGACCCATAATCCAGGATGGGACGCAAGTGACCTGCTACACCACTTAACCCACACAAGGCCATGGGCTGGATGGGATTAACCCAAAGGGGGTATCGTGGGGAGCGGGGTAAAGTGCTCACGACCACGTTCTCCTCATTTACAGCAGTCCTGCCAACCAGGAAGTCACAGGGGACTGGAAGTTGGCAATGGGACAGCCACCTATAATGAAGTGTGGAAGGGGATTCAATGGATTACAGGCCCTGCTTCAGCCTGACGCTAGTACTGAGGAAGAGTTATGGAAGTATCACCTTGAATGCCATCATGTGGCTCATGCAGGACAACCAGGGGATCAGGCCAGCAGCAGGGATTTAGGAAGGGCAAGTCCTATTTGACCACCTGATTCTCTCCTTAGACCAGGCGACCCGCTAGCTAGTGTGTGAAGGAAAAGAGCTGTGATATGTCTACTGGACTTTAATAAATGTCTTTTAGATGCTGTCTCCTACTAAGCTATCCCTGGAAAGCTGATCAAGCCCATGGCTGGACAGGTGCTCTTTCATGGGCTAGGAAACTGTTGGATGCGGCAGGGCCCAGAGAGTGGGTTGGGCAGGAGCTTACATCCAGTTGGCAGCCAGTCACCAGTGGGGTTCCCTCAGAGCTCAGTATTGGCCAGTCCTGTTTAACATCATCCTTAAACAACCTGAGACCAAGGCTGTCTGATGCACCCCAGTAACATGTGCTAGGACACCATAGTGGGTGGGAGCAGCTGATTGTGGCTGGGGGTAGGAAGGCTTCTGCAGAGGGATCTGGACAAGCTTTGAAAGCAATGGACAAGGCAATTGCTGTACATTCAACAAGGCCAAGCGCTGGGATCCTGCCCTTGGGTCCCAACCATAAACCCCATGCAGCTCCAGGCTGGAGCAGAGTGGCTGGAAAGCTGCCCAGGGAAATGGACCTGGGCATGCTGAAACAGCAGCTAACATGAGCCAGCGTAGTGCCAGGTGGGCAAGAAGGCAATGAGCATCCTGCTTGGATCAGCATTGGGGATGGCCCAGCAGAGACAGTGATTGTCTTCTCTGTATACTCAAAGCATCATGATGGCCCACCTTCAGTGTCTAGTAGTCCGTTCCATGGCGCCCTCACTGCAAAGAATGAAGGCATCTGAGGGTGCGGAGCAATCCGAGAAGCGTCTGTGAACTCTCTGGAGCTGGAGGAAGTGACCTTCTAGGATGCCAGCTTCACGAGGCTAGCTGAGGGTGGCAGGCCTGGAGTCTGTAGCTTGGAGAGGCTCTACGGAAGGGATGTGCGTCATGGGGACCTATAGCTCT
Source organism: Malurus cyaneus samueli (assembly GCA_009741485.1). Taxonomy (NCBI): domain Eukaryota; kingdom Metazoa; phylum Chordata; class Aves; order Passeriformes; family Maluridae; genus Malurus; species Malurus cyaneus. Next base: position 87,097 of record VKON01000334.1, on the reverse strand, counting down.
GCACAACTCCCTGAAAAGAGGGTAGAGACAGGTGAGAGTTTGAGGCTTCTTCTCCAGGAGGAACAAGCCAGAGACCAGGGACACATGAGAGAAATGGTCTCTCCATTGTTGCCAGGGGAGAGTAGTTAGATTAGAGCTATTCATATTAAGGCATAATTATGTCATCAGGAGAAGAGGTTTGATGAAATTAACATTATGAGACATCTGTCCCTATGGTTCCATGACACAGTGGTGGAAAGGGACACGCAAGTTGCTTCAAACATCTGTAGATTTGATGTGGTCTTAGAGTTAGCAGATATGGGTTTAGTGTGTGTCGTACGTTTTAGTGGGCTTTAGTTGGGGACTTCCACATTTGTACGCTGTCTTGCAATTCTTAATGGCTTGTAATTATTTATTAAACTCCGGACTAGCGAGTCGAACCATCTAAAATAGGCACCACATTATGTAATAGCAAAAGCAGCTTCAACTAAAAGACTGGAACAACATAGATAAGAGCTACAAGAAATGAATAATTCTCATCTTAATTCAACACAGGTCATGTAAGGCAAAAAAACTGCACCAAAATCTTTAAATCTAAGTTATGACTATACAGCAAAAACTATAAAATGACCTTCCGTTAGTAAATCTTATTAAAAGATAAGGACCAATGCCTCAGTAACTTATAGTTTCTGCATTACTCTTTGCAGCATGACATTCAAAACAATCCTAATCTTTCAGTTTGCATGAGCAATAAGAAGAAACAGACTTTTGCCTGAGTAGGACCAAAAGATACCTCAAACGTATCCAGGCAAATATGGCACTTATTTTCAGAATTATAACTGCTTTACAAAACTGCATTAGTCCGCTAAATTATTTAATCATAGACTGTGTCAGTTTTTATAGTACTCACAATCAGATAAAACCCTATAAGTACCAGAGTTCAATTAGGAATAGACCCTACATGTTAATTAATGCACAACACAAAAGAAAATACCCTTCTTATCCAGAAGCTTTTACTTTTTTTTTTCCAGCTAATTGTTATACTTGCTTGTGTTTTAGGTCAGCATCCTGGTTTTACTTGGTCCAGTTTTTGGTGGTGGGGGGATGGGACCAAGAAACCACAAAGATGGCTCCTGTGAGGAAGTTCTATAAGCTTTCTCCTTCTTCTCCAGCAAAAGGAGCCCTAACCCCTGTGTTTTAGAGCCAATCCATTGTGGCTCTGAGGTTGAGGGACAGGCTGCTGGTCAGGCCTAGGCCAATTGCACATGCTAGTTACACCTCTGTGATGACGTATGGCCTTGTACGTAAGAAAAATTCAAAACAAGATAGAGTGCAGCCGCCATTTAGTTTTTAGGTTGTTAGTATCATGCACTGGGGGAGGACAGAGGAGGAGGGTGAGGACATGTAAGGAAAAAAATGGAGACCCAAGATCATAGTAAGAAGAAGACAGGTACTGATGCTGTGGTGCTCGAACATGGGGAAAACAAGCTGTTCTCGAAAGGACTATTTCTTCAGTGGGAGACCTGTATAGAAAAAAAGAGCGACCTTGCTCTGAGAAAAAACCTGGCCTTTGAGGACTGGACTGATCATAAGCTAAAAAGGGGGAAGAGGCTTGCCGCCCCCCTCATGCCTGAAGCGAGCTGACGCTTAGAAGAAATTGTGTTTGGTGGGGGGGAAAAGGTGCCCCCCCGCCCCACCTCTGAAGCAAGTGGATGCTTAGAAGAAGCTGTGTTCTGCCAGGAGATTTGAGAGAGTGGCCTTGAAGGACTGTTTTCCTTTCTCTCACGAGGTAAAGAAAAAGAATCCCATGCCATCAGCAGTTATACACTGACTGTTTCTTGGGCAAAGAACTTCCACAGCTTGAAGCTGTAATAACTCTTCTCCTATGGTGCTGGACGATAACCATTATGAGTAGTTTGATCTATGTTAAACTTTCATCCCTGCTTCCCTTTGCATGCGGGAAGGCATGGGAGGTGGAGAGGGGCGACCTGAGAAAGAGACACGTCCCCCAGAAAGAATAACAGGTGTCTTAAAATGTCCGGTTTTTTTCTTCTCCTTGTAAATTTTTCCCTATCTTTGTTCCCCCTCCCCGGTGGTAGTATTCTTAGTAGTTTTTAGTAATAATCTATTTTGCAACTTAAGTTATTCAGCTGTTTGACCATTTCTGGAGCATATATGTATCTTTCTCTCAATTATGTTATGTTATCTAAAAGCCATAAATTTTAGTGTTAATTGGGCTTTTGCCCTCCCTTCTGCCTCTTCGGTGGGGGGGAGGGAACGTCGTTGGGTGCTTTTGGCTTTCGGTCAAGTTCAAACCACGACAGTCAGCTAAGAAAGATTTTCCTTGCTTTTATCAGTTTCAGCCTGCATGTTCCAGCACCTGGTACTTCTGAGAAATTATAAGCAAATGCTAAGTTAGTCTCTGGTTGTACAAAGTGAGACAATCTTTGAAACTGCCTAGATCAAGTACCACCAACAGTTTTGGAGATCAAGGTATAATTTGTCTAAGGTATGACCTTACACAGGAATTCAGTGAAACCTACTAAGTAAATGGCAAACTGAAAGTTAAATCCAAAAAATATGGTTAAAGCAAAGCTTAAACAACAGACTGTAAGAAAACATACCTTTAAGATATCATATTGGATGCCATTTCACAAAAAAAAACCCAGTGTATTGCAATTCACTGGGTTTTTTTTCTTTATTTCTTTTAAGTTAACTCTTGGTTAATAGGAAAAAAAATGCTATCCAATTGTCAGGATTTCTGCCACGTCGTGACTGATATCTCTGGACCAGTAGGTGGGAAAAGGCATTTCTTTACAATTTGATATCAGTCATCCAATTTCAGGAGTCATAAGGCACAAGATGTGTATGATACCTGACTAGATAGATAAAGGGTACAGAATGCTCTCTGCTGATAGGTGCTGGAAACTTTGAAACTTGCAAGGCTCTGGGTTGTTTTCTTTTATAATACCACTACCTTTTACACCATCCTACCATGTTTTAACCACTCGCTCTTCAAGCTAGGAACTTCAAAAGCTAAGAAAAATATACTGCACAGGTAACTTGAAGTACAGAGAACAGTTATGTAGATTGTTGTTAATATTAAAGTCTGCTCTTGTACTATTTGCCTCAGTGGTTTGATAGTCAGTTACATAGAGGAATCCTCATGAGAAAAGAAAAAGTAAAGCAATTTCCAGTGCATGAAGATATGTCCTTCACAGTTTTAGAAAACAGACTGAAAGGCAACTAACATCATACTAAAATAATTAAATATTCTGAAAGACTATTTTTTAGGAATTAGGAGGGATGTTTCTTGTTAAAGTCACAGCTCACCTGCATGCCAGTGGAGGTTTTTCAAGTTGTGGAAGACATATTCTTACAAGAAAACGGACACATTCTGCACCAGCCATAATGAGAGAGGCCTGCTGACATGTAGGCCAGGTTAACGAGGATGAGCAAAGGAAGAAAAAATTTTATAACGAGATAGGGAGTAAGAAACTCAAGCGATAAGGGCCCCTAGAAGCTTTTTGTTTAACTATTTGCTGCCAACTTGACGTAAATACTGCTAGCCAACCATAGAAGTAGTTTTGCTGCATGAACGCCGCGTGAACAATGCATGTAACCAATCATGATATAGGTAGTCACATGTACGAAAAAGTTTTGGTTATAAAAAGGTGTAAGAAACTGCAATAAATCGGCTAATGCTTGATTCACATTGAATTGTGTGTAGTTCTGTTTTGTTCTCTACTTGTACAATACATTTGTCAGTTCTTTTAGTAATATATAGATGCACACTCAAATAAAACAAGCAGGATTAATGCTATGAAGTCTATCAAGAAAATTTCTGGCCAGTAACACCTCCCCAGTAACAGTACCTAAACTATTTTGGTTTAGGCAAATGAAAGCTGTAATTACAGGTGTGGCTGGATGAGCAATATCAAAATGAGGTTTAAGAGAAGAAACATTGTAAAACTAGAAAATCATTAGAGGATTTCAGATTCCACCAGTGTTTTCATCAGTCAAACTCTTGCATTTGACAATCTATTTGGTAATATGATTTAAAACAAACTTAAACCTCTACATTTTCTACTTCAAAGATAAAACAAGGGAAGGGAGAAATATATAATCCAGAATGGACTCTTCAGTCAATACATCATGATTATGTATAGCAGCACTATCACAGATTTTTGATCTACTTTTTAAAGACTGTCCTTTTCATAAATATAAATTAAACTGCAGTGTTAAGGAGGGTTCTTACCACAAAAAAGTAACTAAAACTTGATAGAGAGGTTTTATTAATCAAAGAAAAGCATTTTCCTTACTTTCCCAGTTCTAGAGAGTCAGAAGATCATGGCTCTGTATATCAACTATTTCTCACTACAATTCAACAGTGTTGAATAAACTACATCTATACAATTTTACTAAATTTCAAAACTTCTGCTCTATCTATTGTGGAGAAAGCATTATTGTTTCAGTAAACAAACTGACTAAACAAAGTAAGTATTCAATAAATTAGGATGACTAAGCATGGTCATTCCTAATAAGAACCTATACTCTGAAAAGAGATAATTTCATGTTGTACTGGGTTTAGCTGGGATAGACTTCGACTTCTTCATAGTAGCTGCTATAGGTCTGTGTTTGGGTTTGTGCTAAACACAGGGTTGATAATAGAGATGCTTTTGTTATTGCTGAGCACAGCTTGCACAGAGCCAAGGCCTTCTCTGCTCCTTGTACAGCCATGCTGGAGAGGGGGCTGGGGGTGTTTAGGAGGTTGCTAGGAGGTTGGGAGGGGACACAGCCAGGACAGGTGACCCCAACTGACCAAAGGGATATTCCAGACCATGAGACATCATGCTCAGCAATAAAACTAGGGGGGAGGTTGTTGCAGGACTGCTACTCAGGGACTGGCTGGGCATCAGTCGGTGGCAAGCAACTGTTTTCATTTGCATCACTTCGTTCTGTTCGTGATACACTATAATACACTCTTTGGGGCTCCCTCCCTTTTCCCTACTTAAAAAAAAAAAAAAACAAACTTTTTTATCTTACCACGAGTTTCTTTCTCACTTTTACCCTTCCAATCCTCCCCCATCACACTGAAGGGGAGGGAAAAGCAGTTGTGGTGCTTAGTTACCAGCTGGGGTTAAACAATGACATGGTATCCACAAAAGCTTATATTAATGGGTTTATGCTCTCAAGTATTATGCTGACAATTTTTTTAAACAACTGCATTTACATTAACAGAAATTAGAAAATTCAGCTATAAAGCTATAATTTGCTGACTGCCATAATTTCCCTAGCTGGCCTTGATATAATCACTGTACATATAGTATTTTTTAAGCTTAAGGAAATTTAGGGGTAGCAGTCTGAAGATAGGAAGCGCACAACCATGTGACCACTGCCATCATAAAAACCTGACCAAAAAAGCACAGTAGACAGGGTTATGGATGAGAGGTGACAAACTGAACTATAGGCATCTTAACCCTCTGTCTTGCATTTTCTAAATTCACATCTGGTCAGATAAATTTTGTTTGCTAATAGTACCAAACACATCCAACTACAAGATGACTGAACCACCTCTAGAAGTCCTAGCCATCTTCTAGTATACCTGCTTATTTAGCAAAATTTAAAATAATCCATGAGATCAAAGCTGTCTAAGGCTCTCTGAAGTGGACTGTGATAGGAACTATAAAATAACAGGTAAGACAGAAGCACATGCAAGATTGTAAGAGATCTAATGGCTACTGTCTTATATATGTACAAAATTATTGATAGCCAGAAATTTAGGAAAATTATTCAAATTATATTACAGTATATAAGGCCCTTATAAATAAAGTACAAGAGAAAGACACTGGTAAAAATTCCACTTCCCTCACTATTAATGACTTGAGAGAAAGGATTTATGTAGATCCTCACCTTCGATACATGTTCATTAAACTGGAATGAGAATTTTTTTAATTTGAAAGTTTCCCTGAAAACTGTCAATTGTCAAAGTGGACATAGTTTAGAAAATGTATCGATTTAAACAGACTTTACTTCAAAATAACAGAACTAAGGTGTTTCAGCTTTATATCATTAAGATATTTCTAAAATGAAACACTAGTTAAAATCAAAGTGTGCTAGACCTTAAGTTAGAATGTATTTTCTTCCACCAATATCACTATGTTGCTTTTAAATGTCAATCTAAATATTTTTTATGACATAACTTTTCTGGAAATTTGATCATAGAGGCCATGTGTTGTTTTTATTTTGCTGCGGAGTAAAATATCATTAAAAACCATACAAAATACCCTACAGAGAGAAGGTTCATGCTATTTACATTATTACTATAAGTAAACATAAGTAAGCAAACAAGACAACATATTCATATATGCTAACGATATGATAGAATCATAGAATCATGAAGGTTGGAAGAGACTTGTAAGATCAATTGTCTACCCATCACTACCACTGCAACCACTAAACCACATCACCCAGCGCCAGATCCAGACGCCTCTAAAACACCTCCAGGGATGATGACTCTACCACCTCCCTGGGCAACCTATTTCAGTGCCTGACCACCAGAATAGGGAAAACATTGTTCTGATATCTAATCTGAATCTTCTCTGTCTCAGCTTTAGGTCACTTCCTCTGGTTCTCTCACCATAGGCTTGGCAGAAGATACCAGCCCCACCTCACTACAACCTCCTGTCAGGGAGTTGTAGAGAGTAATGAGGCCCCCCCAGAGCCTCCTTTTCTCCAGACTAAACAAACCCAGCCCCATACTTCCCCCAAACCCAAGCAAATAAGAGATGCAGTGAAGCAAAAAGATCCTTGCAGGGCTATCCTATCTCTTCTATTATACTAAAATTTCATAGAATCATAGAATGGTTTGGGTTGGAAGGGATCTTCTGGACCATGTCATTCCAACCCCCCCGCCATAGGCAGGAACACCTTCCACTAGACCAGGTTGCTCCAAGCCCCATCCAATCTGGCCTTGGACACTTCCAGGGATAGGGCAGCCACAGCTTCTCTGGGCAACCTGTGCCAGGGCCTCACCACCCTCACAGCCAAGGATTTCTTCTTAATATCTAATTGAAACCTATACTCTTTCAGTATAAAACCATTCCCCCTTGTCCTGTCACTCCATGCCCTTGTAAATAGTCCCTTTCCAGCTTTCTTTTCAGCTCCCTTCAAGCACTGGAAGGTGCTCTAAGGTCTCCCTGGAGCCTTCTCTTCTCCAGGCTGAACAGCCCCAACTCTCTCAGGCTGTCTTTGTAGAAGGGCTCTATCTCTCTAATCATCATAATTGTTAGTATCTTCCAATCAGCTAAAGCATTTCTCAAGACCTATTTTAGTAACAGACTTTGAAAGTCAGTATTCCTAAATAATTTTTAAATATTTTTAATCCAAAAAAATGCAATACTGTAAAACAAACGATGTAATTATTGCAAATCATCAAACCTTCTCAGAAATCAAGTTTTCTCCCACAAACTTGTCCACCTCACCTAAGCTGAAATAGGTCTGCTCATATTTTGCAAGGTAAGAAAGGGACTGAAGTCTTTCCATCTTGTTCACTTCACACACTTGCAAAGCTCTCATTTGCTAATCTGTTATAACACACAAACCAGAGAAAGACAGCCTGATTGATACTCCAACCAACCAACCTCTTCTGTCAATGCTCTAAAGTAAAACAGAACTAGAATTTTTTTCCCCCCTCTAGAAAAGTCTTTCATGATGTGGCTTCTTCATTGCTTTATGTGAGTTAGTGATGAAACAGCCAATTTCAAAACTGAGGAGGGAGGGGGAGAGATGAGTAAGACTTTACTAATGAAAAAGGATAAAAAACGTTTTTAAGTAGAATATTAAAAATAACATCAAAGAAATGCATAAATAGAAGTCTCATTGTAAGAACAGTTTATTTTAGTTTAGTTAAACCTGTTTTTAACTTTACTTGAAATGTTCATATGGCCTTTTTGGAAAGCATATTGAAATTATATCACATATATAAGCTCTCACAAAAGCAAGGAGATAATGAGGTTGACAAAAAATATGGCAACAAACTACATAGAAAAAGAAAAAAAGTTGTCTTAAAATTACTTCCTTGAATAAGTGACTGGTAAAATCTGAGAGGATAAATGCACTGCTACTACTTTGCTATTTATTATCACAAATATGTTTTCATGATTTATAAAGTCATACCTTCCAATGTGAGAAAGCTGGTCATCAATTAATGACTAAAACATAAAAACTGCATTTTCATATTTGTGAATTTTCTTTATTTGTATGAGTTGCAGATATCATTTTATTAATAAAAACCTACATTCATCCTATAAATAGATCTCAATTCTAAACTGATATACTAAAATAAAAAAGAAGCAAGTCTTAGGCCACACAGTTCCAAGTTACTGACTGAACTGCCAAGCTATGTTATGGCCATTTAGAGAAGGCCCAAGAACTGCTCCATAAAGTTAGATCAGTCTTCACAGGATCACACCACAGCAATCCACACTGAATCCTTCCATCTCTGTATCCAACCTACAGATGTTCTGCTTACCTTCTATGTACTTTATTCGCCAGGCACTTGACTCTAAATGACTACCATCTTCTTTTCTTAAGGATCTAAAGCTCACTACTGTGAAAGAAAAGGCTAATTATAGCCTGTAATTTCTCTGAGGCTTTAATACAAAGCTTTCTACTTCAGTATTCAGACAGCACTATTATCCCAGTTGTTGCTAAGGCAAACATGAACTGTGGCCCGTATGCTACAGATACACTGACAGCCACAACTGACCATGCAAATAAATCAAATAAATAAACTGAAGACTAGATTACTCAGTAATGCTTATTTTTCAGTGTTAATAGTATTTACACAATTGCATGTTGAGCACTTTATTTTCATAATTTGTTCAACTGCAACAATTTGCAATGAAGTATCCTTTTTTTTTAGCAAGGGGATGGATTTTTAAATGCAGATAATTTACATTTTAAGTGTCACAGAGTTTTACATATGTTAAAAACATAAAAGCCCCACTGAAATGGATTATCATCACTATATCTTTTAATTACTTAAAAATTAAACATTTAAAAATATCCCAAAATAACTGTTATGTATTTCAGGTCATCCTCATATGAGAAAAACACAGTTATAGTTGTTTGCCTACCATCACTCACTGACAAATGAAAATAAGTATGTACCAAGTAAGATATGGAGCACAGCGTTTCTATATACAGGTAGAGCAGCACCTTCGAGGGAAAACTAAAGTTGATCCTTGCAGTCCTCCCTGGAATGCAAGTGATATACACCCACCTTTTAGAGAGGTAGCTCAGTCTTTCTAGTGTGAAACATTAACAAGTCACAGGCTACTTTTGGAAAAGAATCTCAGTTCTCTATAGCTTTGCCATTGTAGAAGTATAGAAGCAATTTTCTTTTTTCCCCAACTGGAAAATACTTTAGTACAAAGGAGTTGCATACAACACTACACATATTTATGGGAATCTTCGGGCAATACAGAAGCATTAAAAATTAAGCATGATACTAGTTTCATTTATGTGCCATTTAAACAGAGACCAGAAACAGCTGAAATGGATCAAGCCTCAACTACCTTAAACTTGCATAAAGATTAACATATACACTCAAGTAGAGATAAGGAGTAGCTAGTTCTCAGTTCCCCATCTTTCCTTTTTTCATTTGACACTGGGGCACCTACATGGGCACCTACTATCTTTTGCTAGCTATTCACCCAGGCTTTAAAACTATTGAGTTCCTTTCCTGTTTTCCAGTAGTGTAATAACTTACCACCAACCTCTGTGATAAAACACACAACTGAGAGGAGAGTATCAAGGAAAAGATCTGTTCTTGTGAGAACAGGCTGTTTATCTTCTCAAAAAAATTTAAACTCTTCACATTAAACTCACAAGACATGATCCAGGGACAATTCTCAATTCATAACCCTTTTTTCTGTTTTTAACAGTTGCCATGGGAAACCATAAATTAAAGCTTGCAAAACTGCAAGTGGCCTTCACAGACCATACATTTGATATGACTGCATGCTTTGGCACACATGATAATACTGGATAATGTGAAATAGCAGTTTAGTTCTATATAGAGTACTGCTGTTAGTATAAATTTGTCTCAGATATAAATATTCATTTACGTTTGTTTTCCAGGCTCATGTTACAAAGAACTTGAGCTCCTCCCAATGCTAATTCTTCCTAATGTTTAGTGACAGCAAACATCCATTTACACATCTTCTAAGACATAGGCTGTTGAGTAGGCAATTCTTATTTCTAAAGGATATTAAGGCAAGTCTTCAAACACAAATCTGTCCTTTTCAGTGGAAAAGTATCTATATGCCTTTCACACAGGTAATTATAAAAATTCTCTCACATTACCTGAAGCTAATTAACGTACCAGTCAGGAATACGTAAGCTACATGAGCACTGAATTTATTAAACTATGTTTAGAATGCAGAAAGTTACTGCAAACAAATCACAAGAGGAAGCCGACCACTACATCTTTGCAAAGAGCACTCCAGGCCACAACCCACTCCTACCCCCAAAAATAAAAACATCTTTAACTCACCAAAGATTTATGAAATGTTTAACAATTTGGGTTTTATCATAATCAACCACAAGAACAATGCTAGGCAACTATGACAAAATCATTAAAGCTATTATTGGTCTTCACAGAGTAAATCTATTCTACAAAATGATTATATATTATTAAAAGAAAAACAAAAATGCTTCTTAAATAGTCTTGTGTGCACCAATTTATAAAATATTTAAGTGAATATTTTATTATATTTTAATACCCTAAGATTTAGGGACAAACTTATTGAAAGTCCAACTGAAATTCTAACTTATTTCAGGAAGCAACTATGTTGATATAGATCAGTTTCAAGTAATTATACCTATTTAAACCCACTGAAGGGAACACATTTGCAGAAGTATGATTTTAAAGCATTATTTGTCAAACAACTTCACTAATGAACCTGTACACAACTTGATTTAAAGAATCTTTGTCATAACCATGCACATAAAATGAATCTGGATTCTTTCTAACAAAGTGAATATCATTTTACTAATAAAACCTCTAAGTTCTGTACAGCAAATGTAACCTTCAGTATCTGATGCTATTTCTATAGGGTCACACGTAAAACTACAGTACATTGAGGGGAATCTCAATCCATCCCACTCATCCCAGTTTAATGCCAGCAAGAGATGCCTAGAGCCTGGAGAGAGATTGCAGGTCAGCAGGAGAGCAGCTGAAGGACAACACCAAGGAATTCCAGGCACTCCAACCAGTAAGCCAGCTTTATCAGGGGCCCAACTTAAACACCTCTATGCAAACACAAAGAGCATGGGGAATACACAGGAGGAATGAGAGACGTGCACATGCCTACGATCTTACTGGCATCATGGAAATATGGTGGGATGACTCCTATGACTGGAGTGCTGGAATGGAAGGATATAGGCTCTTTAGCCTGTATCAGGAAGGACAGACAGGGAAGACGAGGAGGCAGTGTTGCCCTCTATGTCAATGACCACTTGGAATGCATAGAGCTCTGCCTGGAGATGGATGAGGAGCTGACCGAGAGCTTATGGTTCAGGATTAAAGGGAGGACAGGGACAGGTGATTTTATAGTGGGGGTCTGCTACAGGCCATCTGACCAGAAAGACTGAGCCAATGAGGCCCTCTACAGACAGATAGGAGCAGCCTCATATTCACAAGCACTGGTGCTTATGGGAGACTTTGACCACCCCGATATCTGCTGGAGGGACAACACAGCAGGGTACAGGCAATCCAGGAGGTTCCAGGAATGTGTTGGTGATAACTTCCCCCTCCAAGTGACAGAAGAGCCAATAAGGAGAGGTGCTATGCTGGACCATGTTCTTGCCAACAAGGAGAGGCTGGTGGGGAATGTGAAGCTCAAGGGCAGCCTTGGCTGCAGTGACCATGAAATGGTGGAGTTCATGATCCTTGGGGCAGCGAGGACGGTGCACAGGAAGCTCACTGCCCTGGACTTCAGGAGAGCAGACTTTGGTCTCTTCAGGGAGCTCCTTTGTAGAGGCCCATGGGATAAAGCTCTGGAGGAACAAGGGGCTCATGAAAGCTGGTTAATATTCAAGGAACACCTCTTCCAAGCTCAGGAGTGATGCATCCCAATAAAGAGGAAGTCAGGCAAAAATGCCAGAAGACACCTGCATGGATGAACAAGGACCTGATGGACAAACTCAAACACAAAAAGGAAGCCTAGAGAGGGTGGAAGCAGGGACAGGTAGCCTGGGAAAAAAAAGAGAGAGATACCACCCCCTGTAGGAGAAGATCGGGTTTGAGACACCTAAGGAACCTGAAGATGCACAAGTCCATGGGACCTGATGAGATACATCCAAGGGTCCTTAAGGAACTGGCAGAGAAATGGCTAGGTCACTATCCATTCTATTTGAGAAGTCATGGCTATACAGTGAAATTCCCAATGACTGGAAATGGAAAGCACAACCCCCATGGGTGGATTTGCTGGAGGGTAGGAAGGCTCTGCAGAGGGATCTGGACAAGCTGAAGCAATGGGACAAGGCCAATTGTGTGACGTTCAACAAGGCCAAGTGCTGGGTCCTGCCCTTGGGTCCCAACAACCCCATGCAGCTCCAGGCTGGGGCAGAGTGGCTGGAAAGCTGCCCAGAGGAAAAGGATCTGGGCATGCTGAACAACAGCAGCTGAACATGAGCCAGCGTGTGCCCAGGTGGGCAAGAAGGCCAATGGCATCCTGGCTTGTTCAGCAATGGTGTGGCCAGCAGGACCAGGACAGTGATTGTCTCTCTGTACTCAGCACTGGTGAGGCCGCACCTCAAGTGCTGTGTCCAGTTCTGGGCCCCTCACTGCAAGAAAGGTATTGAGGTGCTGGAGCAATTCCAGAAAAGGGTCTGGAGCTGGGGAAGTGACTGGAGCACTAGGAGTGGCTGAGGGAGCTAAGGGGGCTCAGCCTGGAGAAAAGGAGGCTCAGGGGGGACCTTATGGCTCTGCACAACTGCCTGAAAAGAGGGTATAGACAGGTGAGAGTTGGGCTCTTCTCCCAGGGAACAAGCAATAGGACAACAAGAAATGGCCTCCAGTTGGTCTAGAGAAGGTTTAGATTGGATATTTGGAAAAATTTCTTCACAGAAAGTGTTATCAAGCACTAGAACAGGCTGCAAGGACAGTGGTAGTCACCATTTCTGGAGGGATTAGAAAAATGTGTAGATGTGGATCTTGGGGACATGGTTTAGTGGTGGACCTGGCAGTGATGGGTTAATGGTTGGACTTGATGATCTTAGAGCTGTCTTTTCTAACCTAAATGATTCCATGATTCTGCCCCTCTACTCCACTCTCATAAGACTGCACCTGGAATACTGCTTCCAGTCTGGGGCCCCCAACATAATGACATAGACTTGGAGTGAGTCCAGAAGAGGGCCATGAAGATGTTCAGAGGGCTGGAGCACTTCTCCTATGAAGACAGCCTGAGAGAGCTGGGGCTGTTCAGCCTGGAGAAGAGAAGGCTCCAGGGAGACCTTAGAGCACCTTCCAGTACCTGAAGGGAGCCTACAAGAAAGCTGGAGAGGGACTATTTACAAGGGCATGGAGTGACAGGACAAGGGGGAATGGCTTCAAACTAAAAGAGAAGAGGTTTAGATGGGATATTGGGAAGAAATTCTTCATTATTGGAGTGATGATACACTGGCACAGATTGCCCAGAGAAGCTGTGGCTGCCCCATCCCTGGAAGTGTCCAAGGCCAGATTGGATGGGGCTTGGAGCAACCTGGTCTAGTGGAAGGTGTCCCTGCCCCTGGGAGCGGGTTGGAATGAGATGAACTTTAAGGTCCCTTCCAACCCAAGCCATTCTATAATGCTATGAAAGTTTAGTATAATAGAATAGATGATTCTAGGAAGTGCTTATACAAATTTTCATAGGATATACTGAAGTTTTTCTGTATTACAGATTATGCCTCAATAACAGTTTTTAAGGAACCTGCCAGGAATAACAAATCATTACTGGAAATACTAGTAGAAAAAAATCATTTCCCTTTATTAAAAAAAAACAAAACAACACTAGCATGTACTGTAGCCAAAAAAAAAAAAAAAAAAAAAAGACAAAAAAACCAACAGTCTCACTTGAACTAGGAGTTTAACAGACAAATCATCAGGCAGATTTTTCATTTTCTCTTCATGAAAAAAAATTTTAAATCAAAGTTAAACTGATTTTAGATCTGCAAAAGGCACTGTCCACGAGTTCTCACCACAGTCTTATTAGACTCTTATCAAAATTTTCCCAGCTTTTAGACTGCAAAAAGCATGTTTCAGCTTATTTTTTCTACACATGCAAAGGTAGTTGCTGTATGCAGCATCCAATGAGGGATCTCTAAATTTTCCCCTGTCCTAGTTTTGGCCAAGGACTGGCAAAGCCTGGAGCCATGTGGGCATGTCTAGGTTGTTATTTTATACCACATACATCATTGCTAGGGGGCAGAAGTAAAGGATTCTTACTTCCAAGAAGAAGGGGGCCTGACTTTGGGGGGAAGAAAAAGGTGGTGCACAGAGGGTCTATAGCCCTTCTGTTCCTTTTCCAAGGGAAGCGAGCAGCAAATGGAGCGGTGGGGTAACGCTGGTCCCGACCAGAGGGTTTGTCAATCATTATTTTTCATTGTCTCAGGCTTGGGGTAAAAACATGCGCGCGGAAGGTCCGGGGGCAATTTTATTCTTTGTCTAAGGGGCCTTTCGGTGCCAGGTCAGCTCAGGCTTGGTGAGCATTTTTTGGATGTAAATCACCCTCTGTGTGTATACTTTGTTATTAATATTGTTGCTGTTAATATTTGTTTTCTTATCTCATTGTTGTTTCCATAAATTGTCCTTACCTCAGAATTTCTGCCTTTTGTCTCTCTCACCCAAAGGGGTGGGGGAAGGAGAGCAGCTTCATGGGGCTTAATTTACAGCTGGGCTTAAACCACAACACCCCCTATCATTAATATCCAGAAAGCATATCTGGAGAAAAAGAGGAAGCAACATATTTGAATGGAAAATAACATACAAGACAGTGGAATAATCTCTATCAAAACCTAAGATCTGAAAATGTGGAGGCCAAAAGCCGGCATTTGGCCCCTGCAGGTTCCGAAACCCAGCTAATAATAGTGTATGACTGAGACCTGGGAAACAGAAGGGAGCGTTAACAGCCTGCATGGAGGAGGTTGCTGCCACAAAACACCACGACCTTGGCTACATCTGGGAAAAGGAGAATGGAATGTTGAACTGATAACACAGATGGCCAAAGACTCAAAACATTAACGACACAGCAGCTTCTGCAAACCCACCAATCATAGCTAAACAGCTGCTTCATTAACCAATAGATATTTGCCTCAAATGTATACACTTGATGCTAAATGGATAAAAGGGCCTCTGCCCCGTAATAAAGTTAGTTGTAGTTGTGTGAGTTGTGTGTGTCTATTATTTCGTGTCACTGTCCATCTCAACAGCGACATGAAAATAAAATTTCAAAACCAAAGTACTCGTTACCTAATCCTTTCTGAGTGCCTGGTCAACACAGAGGAGAGATTGTTAGCTCAAACATGAGAGTGCAACCCCTATCACAGATGTGTTTACATTCAAGAAGCTTGATAAATTACATTATTTTTAAAAAAAGAGATAAAAAAGGTCAGAACTATAAAACCAAGCACTCAAGTATTAAGAAATGTGAAAATTATGGTTACTTGCACCTACAATTCAGTCCCTTGTGCACTATAATAGTCATTCATTCAAGATCATATATTGTTTTTGTTATTCACAGGATCCCTGCCTCATATATGGCACATGACATATATATCATGAAACAAATCAGATTTACACAAAAAAGGAGATGCTTTCTTTGGGACATTACATTTTTTTACTAAGGAATTTGAATAATATGGTTAATAGATCAAATAATTTTTAAAGTTTCATCCAGAGGACAAAATTGCCCCTATCTGTGGATAGGGAATATGCCTATAGACAGGAGAGGACATTATTACACAAACACATGGTGCTATCTGACTGCTGTACCCCAATACAAAGTGTTTAAAACCAGAATCTAATTATTACTGGTTTTTTTCACTTTCTTTTGCCCTTAGTTGGGTGCCAAATTTTGTCTCAGTGTAGAGACAAGTTTAGAAGAAAATGCTAAAACGCTCTGGAATGAACATTTCCTCTAAGGAAAAAGGGTCCCACCAATACAAAATGAATTCTTTGGATGAAAGTGAAAAACCTGTTTATTTAACAAAGTGCCTGCAGGACATGGGAAAAAAATGAATAACTGTTAGATATTGAACCTTTGGTCTTCTCACTGCAGAAAAAGCTGGTGGATTTTTAGAGTTCTTTCTTTCACTGGCTTGGCTTGTCCCGAGGTCTGGAGCTGGGATGCAGTGTCCCTGCTGGTCCATGGCATCTGGCTCCCATCGATGGTCTGGTTCTCGGACCCAAAGCTAAGCTGAACAGTTTCAAAAGAAACCACAGAAGCCGCTGAGAATTGCTATGCAGTCCTGGGAAAAAAAACTTCTCACCTCAGCTAACAAGAGCTAAGCTAGCTAAAAGCAAAAATGTAACTCTTCTGTGCCGCAAAGTCGAGCACACAGGGGAGTCAGTCCTTGAAATAAAACCCATGCCAGAGTTCTCCTGGCTCCCACCCCTCCCCCGGACCCAGCTTAAATCTACAGACTTATTTCTGGGCATAAAGCAGATGATAGGGGAATAGACCATTATCATAAAATCACCCCAAGACACATTTAGCTCTATATAATCACCTTGCAATTTAATGTATTCCTTGACAGCTGTATTATACATATTTTAGGTGTTCACATGTGCTTCTGCAGACAGTGTATTTATCAATGGCAATCCAATAAGAACCTGCATTTCTGTTGCTCAATAAACAACACTATTTTGCATCTGGCTTATTGAACACTACTGAACTTCTAGTCCAGCTGTGAGAGTTCATTGGGCACGACCAGAGTTATAGTGTCTCTTTATTTGTGAATCCATAATCATGGTAGTTCTTATTGAACACGACAGGAATAATGGTGCCGCATTGCCTCTGCATTTCTGTTGCTTAGTGTTTAATTGGCTGTCACTCAGAATCTAAGTCCAGCTGCCCCCAGCCACTACACATGCTGAACCCTTGTTTCCTGGGAAGTGGATGGACATCACTTGCTGATGGGAAGGATAGAATAACATCTTTTGTTCTTTTCTTTGGTTGTATGCGCACTATCTTTGCTTTTGCTTTATTCAACTCACTTTATCTTGACTCATGAGGTTTTTTTCATCTTATTTTCTCCCCTCCTTGTCCTGCTGAGGAAGGGAGTAATAGAGCAGCTTGGTGAACAACTGGCATCCAGCCAAGGTCAACCTACCACAAGCATCTCTGGTTTTATGCTTCAGGAAAAAAAAATCAGGAAGCTGGACAGTGCTTTAAGTTTCACTACTGCTTGCTTGTAGTATTATTAAGTATGTGTAATCATACAAGGTACAGAATATTAAAAAAAAAAAAAAAAAAAGGAAAAAAAAATTTTAACTGTTTTTTATAGGGAGAGTCAGAGGCTGAGGGGGTGTCTCCCTCTGACAGTGACCAGCTGGAGTGCATGGAGCTTGCAGCTGGGTTAAAACCATGACACTGGGGGTGGATGAGGAGCTGACTGAGAGCTTATGGGTCAGGATTAAAGGAGGCAGGGACAGGTGATTTATAGTGGGGTCTGAACAGGAAGACCAAGTGGATGACGCCCTTAATGATAGACAGGAACAGCCCCATTTCACAAGCCCTGGTCTATGGAGACTTGCACACCTCCATCTGCGAGGGAAGACACAGCAGGTACAGGCAATCCAGGAGGTTCCAGGAATGTGTTGTGTAACTTCCCTCCAAGTGACAGAGAGCCAAAAGGAGAGGTGCTATGCTGGACCTTGTTCTTGCCAACAAAGAGGCTGGTGGGGAATGTGAAGCTCAAGGGCAGCCTTGGCTGCAGTGACCAGAATGGTGGAGTTTAGATCCTTGGCAGGAGGAGGGTGCAGAGAAGCTCACTGCCCTGGCTTCAGGAAGCAGACTTTGGTCTCTTCAGGGACTTCTTTGTAGAGCCCATGGGATAAAGCTCTGGAGGAACAAGGGGCTCATGAAAGCTGGTTAATATTCAAGGATCACCTCTTCCAAGCTCAAGATGATGCATCCCAATAAAGAGGAAATCAGGCAAAAATGCCAGAGAGACCTGCATGGATGACAAGGACCTGATGGACAAACTCAAACACAAAAAGGAAGCCTACAGAGGGTGGAAGCAGGGACAGGTAGCCTGGGA
>VKON01000334.1:47559-68781 GCA_009741485.1 Malurus cyaneus samueli | reverse complement strand
GGAAGACAGGGAGATTGAGCAGCCAGGGATCAGGTTAGTAGAGACAAAGCCCTGAGAGAATTAAACACAGCCAGGAATCAAGGGCACAAGAAAGCTTTAATCGGTAATGGTTGTTTTCCAATGTCTCCAGCAGTTGTATGCAACTGCATGGAATGAAATGAGAAGTTCTACAGGGATTAAGAGGCTAATCCTAAAATAATATGACACAAACTGATCTCTTCCATGGAGGGTCAGTGGAACCTATCTATTTTGTATTAAAAATGAAATAGCTGACTGTAGAGAAATGTTCTTATTGTAGCTGTTTGCATGGTATCCTCCTAGTTGGAGACTGGGACCCAGGAATAAGGATATGAATGGATCGGGTGAATGACTGGATGTGTGGCTGGTGCCATGTTCAAAGTTCTGGGTTCTATGATCTTGGATGTACCTTTAAAAGACAGGGCATATTGACACCTGATGGGACACACGTGACCAGGTGGGGAAAGAGTGTTCTGGAAGCAAATGGGCTGGACTTATTAACAGAGCTTTAAACTAGATTCAGTGGGGGAAGGCAGTGTACTTCTGAGTGTCAGAGAACCAGGAAACACGTATTGTGGCCACACTTTTGGGCGGGGAAAATACTGTTAAATCCGCACCAAGGGAGTTTTGCTCAGTTTTTCACCAGCCAGTGTCAGAACCTAACACTGGTTGCAGAAGGTGAAGGCAGGGACTGGGAGAATGAAGAACCACCCCTGTAGGAGAGATCGGTTGACCACCTAAGGAACCTGATCACAAGTCCATGGACCTGATGAGATACATCCAAGGGTCCTGAGGGAACTTGGCAGAAGGTGGCTAAGACACTAATGCCTTAGATTTTTAGTTTCTATATTTTCATGTATTCTTGTACTTCTCTAGTGTGCAGCACTAAAGCTACTGTTCTGTTCTCACATCTTTAGACAGAACAATTCTTCTCTGAGCCTGAAATCCAAAGACACTTCACTGCCTCAGAGCCCCAAAATATGTAAACAACAGTGAGCTGGGGGGAGCAAGTTTTGGGTGTTGACATCATCACCTGTAAGGATCATTGGAGAATTAAGACTCAGTATGTTAATAAGGTAGAACTTACAAAAGGTGAAGAACTCATGACTTGGGGCCCATTTTTGGGTGTAGCCTCAGGAGAAGGCTTTGCCCTGAATGTACCAGGAGGCCTGGATTAAATTTGTTGCTTTTATTCTCTTCACTTAGTCTGGCCTCTGTTTCAGGTGAGGCTTGTTTTAGGCATCAACACTATCCATTCTATTTGGGAAATCATGGCACTTGGGTCAAGTTCCCACTTGCTGGGAAAAGGGAAATATAACCCCCATTTTTAAAAGGGGAAATAAGGAAGACCCAGAGAACTAAAAACTGTTAGAGCCTCACATTTGTGCTTCAGAATACCATGGAGGAGATCCTCATGGAAGCAATGTTAAGGCACATAAAAGACAAGGAGGTGATCTGAGACAGCCAGCATGACTTCACTAAGGGCAAATCATGCCTGACAAATTTGGTGGCCTTTTATGATGGACTTACATCAGTGGTGATGAGGGAAGGGTGACTGATGCCATCTACCTGGAAATGTGCAAAGCATTTGACACTGTCCCACATGATATCCTTTTCTCTAAACTGGAGAGACATGGATTATCCATTGGTGGGTAAGGAATTGGCTGGATGGCCGCACTCACAGAGTTGTGGGAACAGCATGATGTCCATGTGGAGACCAGTGATGAGTGGCATTCTTCAGGGTTTGGTGCTGGGAATGGTGCTGTTCATCTTTGTCAGCAACATGGACAGTGGGATTCAGGGTATCCTCAGTTGCAATGCATTGAGCTGTTGTTGCAGTTGACGCTGGGGGAAGGGATGCATCCGACGGACTGGCAGGCTTGAGAGTTGACAGTGTGATTCTCAATGAGTTCAACAGGCCAAGCTGCAAGGTTCTACACCTGGGTTGAGCTCATCCCCAAGCACAGTTTACAGACTGGCAGGAATGGGTTGGAGTGCCCCAAGGAAGGAACTTCGGGTGTTGGTGGTCAGAAGCCATGAATTTGTGACCTGGCAATGTGTGCTTGAAGCACAGAAAGCCAACCCTTTCCTGGTTTTGATAAGAAAAAGTGTGACCAGCAGGTCAAGAGAGATGATCCTGCCCCTCTACTCTCTCTTAGACTGCACCTGGAAATGTCCAGTCTGGGGCCCCCAACATAAGAAGATATGGACTGGAGTAGGTCCAGAGAGAGCATGAAGATGTCAAGGGCTGGGCAACTCTCTATGAAAGAGCTGAAGGAGTGGGGTGTTCAGCTTGGAAGAGAAGGCTCCAGGGAGACCTTAGAGCACCTTCCAGTGCCTGAAAGGAGCTAACAAGAAAGCTGGAGAAGGGACTATTTTACAAGGGCATGGAGTGAAGGACAAGGGGGAATGGCTTAAAAGGAAGGTTTTAGTAGGTGAAGAATTCTTCTATGAGTGATGTCCTGGCACAGTTGCCAGAGAGCTGTGGCTGCCCATCCCTGAAGTGTCAGGCCAGGTTGGATGAGGGTTGGAGCAACCTGGTCTAGTGGAAGGTGTCCCTGCCCTGGGGGGGTTGAAAGATGACTTTAATCCCTTCCAACCAAAACCATTCTATGTGCTATGATTCACAAGGGCAGAGCAGAGGGGGAGAATTTCCTCCCTGGAGCTGCTGGTTACACTTCTTTTGATGCAGCCAGGATGTGTTTGGCTCTCTGGGCTGGGGTTAACACACTGCTGGCTCATATTCAGCTTTTCATCCACAAGAATCTCCAAGTCCTTCTCCACAAGGCTTTAGTTTCTAATTCCCAAACAGATCAACTGTCTAAGAACTAACTAAAATTCAAAAGTCCTTGCATCTATTTGTGGGATAAGATACTATTTAGAAAAGAAGTATCAGTTGAATTAAAGGCACTAGAAGATGGATGATAAGTGATCAGGAAAAATAAACTCAGCCAAATTATTCCCTGCGATTTACAGCAATGGGGTTGCTCCGCCCCTAAAACTTGCTTTAGATTGAGGCATATATTTAAAAAAAAGTTGGCAAGAAAAATATGTATGTAAAAAATTAAGAAGAAAAAAAGTTAGAAAAAAATGTTTCCATTGTAGTCATGTTAGTTAGCAGAGATGCAATTAGGGAATGAAAACATGTGCTATATATATTGTTAGGACTTTTTTGGTTAGAACAATTCTTTTTATTCTGTTTTTTTTTATTTTTTTTTTTTTTTTACACAGCCTAGCACACCACCTTCTCTCCTGAAGAATACCCAGTTTTTAGGTTTGCTGTATTTCTCCTTAACTTGTGGAGGGGGGGCAATCTAAACATGCTGTAACATATATGCATACCCATGACTTCAACAAATCTATTTG
The DNA here is from genome assembly GCA_009741485.1 of Malurus cyaneus samueli. Classification (NCBI taxonomy): domain Eukaryota; kingdom Metazoa; phylum Chordata; class Aves; order Passeriformes; family Maluridae; genus Malurus; species Malurus cyaneus. Next base: position 65,397 of record VKON01000334.1, on the reverse strand, counting down.
GTGTTAATCAACTGAAACATCAGTCTACATCCTGAAAGGAGAAAGCCCTAAAACTACAAATTTCTCATGACACATGCTATTCTGTTTATCAGTAACCATGCCAGCTACTCTAAAGCTATATGAACAGATTAAACAATATAAGGAATAATACCCCAATCCAGAAAACACTGAAGCATGTTCTGGCTTCTTCCATGGAATTATTCATATGCTTCTTATGTTAAATACAGTATGGGATTTCTTAGACTGAAAATGTTTTGGCTTCAGGGTCCAATTAGCCCTAGCATAAGAAGAGAGTGCCAGATAAAATACATGTCTTTCAAATAAGATGCATGCAAACAATTAAAAAAAAAGCACAATGTATCTCTTGTTTATTCAATTTTAACAGCAAAACCCACTCTGCTCCCCTCACTCTGGGTAATTCATTTGTGTGCCCCCTAGGCAAGTCTGCCCACGAAGCACCATTCTTGCAGCATGGCCTCTGAAAGCCAGTGGGTTTCTCTGCTCCTTTTTCAGAGCAACATGCCAGCATTTTCATGAATCAGATTACAGCCCCAGCAAAGGATATGCAGAATTAGACCTCCAGCTGAAGGGAAAAATTGGAAACACTTTATTTTGTTTAAAACATGTTAAAGAAAAGTCAGCATTAGAAAAATGTGGGATCTTATACCAGTAACTTTATGAAGAAAAAAGTTCCCTTTAGCCAGTATGCTTTCTCTACGAAAATTAACATATAAATTAAAACAGCAACAAAATACTATTGAAATTATTAACTTTCCGGGTGGTCTAGTGCTTGTGTAACATTTATTTAAGGGAAAAAAAAAAATTTGAACAACAGCAGCTGTTGGGAGAGCAGGGAAAGATATGTGATGGAAAACTTCTGCAGTGGAACTCAGGTCGGTTTGCAGAAGAAGAAGAGGCAGCAGATGCTCCATGGTGCTCGTTATGAATGAAGATTCCTGCAAGGCCCTGGTTGGCGCCCATGGATGAGCAGCTGTGGCCCTGGCAGCCATGGGGAGCGGATCCATCTTGCAATGCCTGGAGAGCCATCAAGCAGCTGCTGCCTAAGGATATCATAGAGGACCCACATTGGAGCAGGGCAAGAGTCCTCCCCTGAGGAAGAAGGAGCGGCAGAGATAACGCATGAACTGACTGCAGCCCCATTACCTGTTCCCTTGCACTGCTGAGGGGGAGGAGGTAAAGAATTTGATTTGGTTGCAGAGTTGAGCCCAGGAAGAAGGGAGAGGTTGGGGAAGTGTTAAGATTTAGTTTTTATTTTTTTGCATCTTACTGGGTTATTCTTAATTATAATTATAGATAGTTTTCCAAAGTTGAGTTTGCCCCTGACAGTATTTGAGATGGAGTGAGTCTCCCCTCCTTTTCACCCATCCCTCTTTGTCGTTGAGGAGTGGGAGTTATGATGCTTGATGGGCACCTGTTCAGCCAGGGTCAACCCATAACACCTTGGCAAAAGCTTTAAGACCCGGCTGTTCTGGAAGAGCACCAGAATTATAAAACTCAGCACATACGGGTGTGGAGAGTCCATGCATGTTCACAGAAAGCTGGCAATGTGCAGTGGCTCAGCTTCCATTTCCCACAACAATCCATTGGCAGAAACTGACGAGGATCAGCTTGGGACACTTGGCTGAGGCAGTGCCACCTCCAGGGGCTAGATCTCCACCTGGGCAGGGGACATAGCCAATGACCACTGGTGCCGTGGTTCCACCACTGTACCTGAAAACTGGCTCCCTCCCCATTGCTTCCAGCCTCAGCTCGGCAGTGCTTCACTGCTTCTTTCAACCTTCCAGCACACTAACTCTGGGCAGAGGAGGCCTGCCTGGGACTGTGGGTCTCAGCATTGCTGCTGCGCCCCTGCAAGCCAACCACCATCACTCTCTCTCCTTTGAGTGAGGAAGGGGCCTCTGCCTCACCTCGTTATTCCCATGAAAAGAATGAGAAAGGAGTGTCTTGATCCAAACAGACTGATTCTGGGGTAAGATAAGGCTGATATTGGGAGATAGAAGGAAACAATGGAAAGGATTTCCATAGGAATTCCATTGATTGACTTACCCCAGACTATGTTAACAGACTACAAGAGCAGAGACACAGAGATGTATATTGAAAGGGGCAATGTATGATAGAAGGGGGGTTTCATCAGCGGTTTCAGGGGAGCCTGTATCTCTCAAGTACTTCAGCCAATGGGGAAAGGAAGAGGACCGGGAGTTTGGGATAAAAGGAGGCTGCATCTTCTATGAATTTGAGAGACCCTATGGGAAATGGCCATGACCTCTCCCTTTATTAATGAATAAAGCTACAGGACTCCTCTGTCTACTTTTTGGACATAACCTCTGGTGTTTTTGGATTAATTTTCCTAACACCCACCTGCCCAAATCCCACCACCCCAGCTGAGAGGACTGGCAGTCCAGGCTAGGCAGCCACTGCAGCCACTTTTGTTACGAAACTTTGGACAGCTCTGGCGGCAATGGGCTGTAATCCCGTGACCGGCTATCACTTGCCAGGCACAGCCCCCTGCACACCATTTACATCCTCTGGGTCCTTGTACCCCCTCACTAGAGACCTTCACCCTAGGATCTACATGCTGCATCCCCTTTTCTCGTTTCAGATCTTTTAATGGTACAAATTATTTCCTCAACAGGCCACCAGCTCTCAAAGGAATTGTAAAGACAAGTCCCAGTAGAGACGTTTATAAATGCCAAGGTTCCAGTTAGGGAAAAAAGTATGAGTGAGCTGTGAGAGCATTACTCACACTGCATGCAAAGCTGCGGCCAGGATGCAAACACAGGCATGCTCCCATAGTTAGGTCCAGCCATGGCTGAAGCTTTACTAGATCTGAACTAGTGAGCTCCAGCTTCTGTTGTACCTGCCTGAGCCACCAAGTGTTTAACAAGCTACATTATTCTTTGTTATTTTCATGTAAACATTGCTTTAATTTTAATTTATTATTTTCTAGATAGCAACACTCAGTAGGATGTAGAAATAACAAAAAAATCTACTGCTGTTAATTTTCACTACGCTCATTATATAAGAGATAGTTACTTCAGTCTTAAGTAGTAACCAAGTTATTCATCTATAATTGGTGTGCTCTTTTGACCTCAAATAACTTGGTTACAGTTGTGTAAGAGACTACTTTCTAGCCTGATAGCTAATTAAAATATCTGCATGCATGACGCCAGAATGCTGCATGATTCTCTCTAGTGACAATTCACATGGACTGACATTCCAATTCATTCCTCTAGCTGCAGGATGAAAATGCTTTTGCAATGTTTTCACAAAAGGCAGCTATCCTTTGTGGAGATGAGCCTGTGTAATACTCAGATCTCAAATATTGATAGATCTTTTCTCTCTCTGCCCTTGCTTTCGAAGTAGCTTGTGGCCTCTCATGACTATTGTATATAAATCCACAAGTCTCAATTTAATGTTCACTTTTTACTTTGTATCCAGACACACCTCACAAGTTTGTGTTCTTTCCAAGTTTTCCATTTCTCACTGCCTAGACCCCATTGCTTTAGCCAATTAGTTTCATTCAGCATAAATTCAAGCATTCACCTCATGTGACACGGCCACTGCAGGCCCCAAGCAACAAGTGCAGCTGAATGCTGCCTCATTGCAAGCTACAGACCAGTACCTGCATAACACAGGGCACTCTGGGGACCAGTAGTATATACTTATTTAAAAGGAAGAACTCCTCCAATGGTGCATAGATATATAGTTTAGAGAGGTCTGTGTGTCTATACAGACAATTGTGGAAGAAAGAGAATGGCAAGATGGCTGTTAGAGGGCAACCAGAACTTCTGACTCTCCAAGCCCAATTCAATCATCCCTCCCACAGTTGCAGTTGCAGTAAGGAGGCATGGGGGACTCTACTGGTAGAAGCAATTTGGGAAAGAAATTCTAGGGAATAAGGAGGTTGCAAAGGGAAACACTTTCCACTGGAGTTATTATTTGAGGAGAGCCTTTCATCCTGTCCCTCAGAGTGAGGAGGGGATTGGTCATGCCCCCACTGCATTCCCACCCAGGCTCAACAGAAGTCTGGATAGAGGCAGCACTGGGCACAACATCAAATCATTCTCTCTGACGTCTACCAATTTGCAGCTGTGTTGTTAAAAAGGGGAGATTCAAAACAGAAAATAAAAGTTCAACTGTGAATTTTACCAAATCTCCTTTACGTTTACTATTCTCTGCTATCAAGTTATCTATTGTATTACTCATAGGTAATGATATCTGTTACATCTCGCTCTAGTTTATATTTAATTAGACAGCTAGATTGTCCTTTATATTATAGATTATGATATAAGACATTAAATATAATATAATTAAGATCTTTTGTTGGAAACTGACAATCTGTAAAAAATATATGTCTTCTTAAAAAAAAATTCTATCAGAAGGAAAGTAATAAATAAAAATCCTACCTGTTCCACAATATACCCATAGCTTCTGGGTCATGCCTGGAGCATATGATTAGAACATAAAAAGACATATGGTGGAAGAAAAGCTCAACAACTTCTCTGTCTGATACAGATCAAACATTTGAACCTGAACTTCCTACATCCCAAAAGCAATGTTCTGGTTAGGAACATGCTTACTATACCTGTGTACAGTCTTGCTTTCCTAAAAGAGCCATATAGCAGCTGGACAACAAACTGACATCAGAATGAAATGGTCTGACCACTAGGCTGCAGAGGTTTCCATTCAACCAGTTTACACCAAATACAACAATTATTTGTTTAAGAGGCAGTTTTTTCCTAACAGCCAATAACCAATGCTTAGGATACTCTCCAGGGTTGCTAGTTCCTGCTGAAAATTAATTGCCTTCAATATTGCAGACACGCCATTTAATTACTTTGTGGGATTTGGGTTATTATCTAGTTCTTGTCTCTGTTCTTACTGATAAACTTTAAGAGATTTTGGTTTCTTTACAATATGGAAGATCATTCCTTTTAATTTTTCAGGACAGAAAAATCTATTCTTGTCCAGCTCTTGACATGATCAAGACAGCTGAAACTGAATAGATGTTTTAAGGCCATTGGCAAAAACCCATTCTATACTTCTTAGAAATCCACCACAAGAAACAATGAGCTTGATATGTTGAAATGCAGGACACTCACAACCACAAAGTCAAAGAAAACAATGCTATGAACTTCCTAAGTGCTGTGAAGTAACTCTACAAATCTCAAGAATAAAGCATGTCAAATTGAAAATTGCTTATAAATCGTGTTAACTTGCTATTTGACTCAGTTTCAGTCTTCCATCTGTAAAACAAAAAGTATTAACAGATGTGCAAAAAAACCTCTAATGTTTGGGAAGCACAGATATGTATTTTGAGATAATTCCTACAAATTCATAGATTGAAACACTTCAGCATTCATCAACTATTTGGACGGCATACAGCAGGTAAAGCAGTAGGCTGCACAATTACAAAGAAAAACAAATATTAGGTTATAACAGTATACCAGTTAGCTATGATTTCCCATGCACTGTATGAAGCATTGAATTGGGACTAGAAGGGTAAGGGGGAAATACAGTAATGTAGTTAAAAGCCCAGTGTATGGGGAAGGGAGCTGGATTGTTTCTGCAATTTTAGTCTGCTATTTCCTTATCAGAGTCCCTGACTGCAGCCCAGCATTTTTTAACTGCTCCTGTAAAATGCATTGCCTGTCTACACATACACACTCCTTCAAGAAATAAAGTGCTTCAAATCAAGACAGAGAAATAATCTGAAAAATGAAAATATCTAATCATTTAAAGAATTTTGAGATCTCCAATTGGAAAACCACTTAGAACCAACTGATACACACTGAAAGCAATACTTTTTTTTCTATAATTTTTTCCCAACTTAGAGAGTTTAACATGAAAAAAGTTCTTCAATGTTTACTTTTTTAGCTATTTAGAGGTATAATTTTGCTTCTCTAATGCTGTTCTGTTTCTCCTAAATCAAAACATTAAAAATTATTAAAAAAAAGAAGCATAAAAACAGCTTCAAAAGAAAGCTTTATAAAAGTAAAGAAATAAGATCTATACACAGGAAACACTCAAAAATGTACAAGGTAGTCAAAAGCACAAAATAAAAATAACAAGAAGAAAATATTTTTCTCTTTCAATTGCAATAATTGCTACAACTAACACCTCGAGAATAATTAATTTTGTATTTCCATAACATGAATAAAATAACTACATCCTCCTTAAGCAGTTAGCTCTTGTAATAAACAGTGGACCAGTATAAACTCTTAACACTAGGGCAAAAGGAGTATGAAAGTGATGGCTTTTGCTTCCCATACACACACACACTCTTAAATGTGCTAAAAATATGATCTAAACAAAAAATAAGTCATCTTATAAACATTTCCACATTAAGTATTTCTGTATGTTAAATATACTTTTATGACAAAGAAATTCACAACTACATAAACTGTGATAGTGCAACTAATTCAGGATTAACCACATGTCTCAGAGCAAATAAACAAAAAAACCTCATTACAAATAGGCATCATCTTAAGTTTCCCTCTATAAATACACCTATTTTTCATACCAGAAAAGTGCATGTTTTCTGATTTAAGAAAAAAAAGAATACATCATAAACACAACCCAGGCAAGATAAACTTGACAGGAACTACATAACTCCAGTAGCTTATTTCCTGCTCTTAAATATATTTAAAGCAAAACTCCTTAAATAAGTCAGAAAAGTTTGAACAATGGCTTAGCAAACCCATTCCTATTAAAATGAAGGCTGGACAAAAGAAACAAATGAGCTCATGTCCCTTCTTGATGATGAAACTACCCAAGAACTACAACTACTTTCTTTCCTGTAAAGCACTTAGACTCGGCCTCTATGCATACCACGAACCAAAAGAAAACAGCAATGCAGCTACACACAAAGATAGGGGCAGTTAGAGACGACTAATGGCTCCCTCTGCAATTCACAAAGTTTAAAATTAAAAAGCTGCTTTTTCAAAGTGTAAATGGTTCTTCTCCAAACACATAGGCCTGAGGCCCTATTACAAACAGTGTCTAACAGGACCAGGCAGTACAAAGACAGGAATGGGTGATCGGAGGGAGGAAGGGAGATCGGAGGGAGCGATTGAGGCTCAGCAGCATCTTCAGGCCTTTTTAAATTCAAACCGCTCCCTGACCAATACAAATTACGGACACGCTGCTGACTACTACACGAATTTACAGCATTAAAAACACACCTTCTCCATGACAGCCATATTGACTTCACCCTTTTAAAGAAGTATCAGGGCACTCAAAGACACAATAGCAGAGTTTATAAGACTCTAAACACAATATACCAGAAATTTATTACCACTTATTATTACAAGACCTGTCTGAACAACTAAAAAAAAACTACTGAAAAATAGAAAAATTCTGTAATGTTGATACTTGTTTGCCATTTATAAATTTCTTTTCTATATGAAAGATAAAACTTGGTATCTTAAAATTTCCCTCAATTATGTAATTTCTGTATGAGTATTTTTATTAGTTCACAGAGTGTTTGTTTTAAACCTACCTCAAGTTTTAATAACACTCTGAGCTCTACCACACAGTAAGTCCAAGATTTACCTTACTCTAAATTACCTACCATTTATAAAGACCTCACACTTAATCAATCATTATTTACAAAACACAATTAACCTGTTAAAATGACAACTAATTACATACTTAAACATCATGGACACAAACAGCCAATAATGACCTCAGGATCTCAAAGGAATATGGCCTGACAAGAAATGATGACACTTTTTAAACGTTCCTCACTTTTCACCTAAATAAATTTACTATTGATTCTCAAATACTTAGGCTAAGATCTCATCTTCACCTTGACCCCTGAAACATCATAAACATAGCACTCTACACATGACCCCTCTCCCATTTTCTGTTTGTTAAGAGTATAAAATAGTATTTTATCTGCATTTAATACATATTCCTGTAATGTATACAGCACATGCACACTGAGATTGTGTGGAGTACCTGACACACTTATGCTTTTATCTCTATTTCCTAGGGTCTACAGGCGTCTGTGTTGTGTCAATCATGCCACAAGCACTAGTTTTATGCTATAAATATCGTCAGTGATTAACATCCTAATCAATTGCTATATTATTTAGAAATTAAACCTCTGTACATTATAAATCCATGTGTCATTGAAGTTTTGAATATTCATAACAAAGTTGGTTAAAAAGAGAAGGTAATAGTTAAGAGAGCTGGTATTTTTGGTCCTGGGTATTTACATTGTCTCTCTTTCCCTATCTCCACTTACTTCGCCCCCGACTTAGAAGTTGTAAATATGGCTAAGGATCAGTGCACATTTGCGGCTAATTGTATTGTTTCCTCCTCCTCCTGCTCCTCTTCGGATTGAGGCCTGTTACTGAGAAACCGCTTCGTCTTTCTAATCCCCGAGCTGGAGTAAAGGCGCTGGCCGACGGGCCTGCGCCCTCCGCCGGGCCTGGGCCTTCCGGCAGCCCGGGAAGAACTAATCTCCTCCGCCAGACCCGACCGAGCAGGAAGGGCGCTGCGAAATAAACACCTCCGGTAACCACTTACTCCCCTCTCTGTCACGGATGGCAGGTAATCCCTCTGCTCCCGTCAGTGCTGGGCCGGGAGGCCCGGCCCGCTGCTGGAGAGGACAGAGAGAGGAAGGGGAGATGAAGGGGGATTACCTGAGCAAATCGGCGTCGAATCCAACGAGAATCCGAGAGAGGGGGAGAAAAATCCGCCCCCTCCCTCTTCAGAGGAGCTGTGGCCGCTGCTAGGCCGCGACCGCCTCACCGCGGAGCAGGAGGAGGATGGGAGATAATATAACAACAATAATCCAGGCCGGAGGGGCTGTCTCCTCTTCCGTCTCCTCAGTGCAGCGAACATGTAAGCCAGGGGGTGAGCGACCAAGACAAATCCCTTTTTCCCCGAGCCTGCTTCACAGCATCAACACGGGCCGAACCAAACCGGCTCCGAGACACATTCCAAGCGCGGGGTAGGGGTGGGGGTAGGGGTGGGGGGAGGGGAGGGCAGGCAGCTGAAAGGGCCGCTGTTCCCTCTACATACGATGCAGAGGTTGGGGAGGGACCACCTAAGCGAAGTAAGCGTGAGTCGGCTACCAGGGGGGCGGGAGGGGGGGGGGGCGGGAAGAGGGAAGAAGAAGGAGAGGAGAGGGGGAAAGAAAAGGAAAGAATCCTCTGTGTGTGTCTCTCTCGCTCCCTCTCAGAACAAAATGCCGACCGGAAGTGCAGCTGCAGGAATGACTCCCTCCACCGGCGCCAAACACCAACAACTTCCCTTTTCTTACTCACTCAACCAGTGTCGCTTCCGCCGCTGTTACTGCGCTGCTCCACGCTGCTCCTTTCCTAGCTCTGCTACAGGTGGAGTGGTTCCCTCCGCCTTGTCTCGCCTAGCAGCAGTGGGCACAATTGAGTCTCCGCTGCGTGACTGTCTCTCCCCTTCCCCACCCCTTCAACTACTGCCTCAGTTCATTTCTTCTCTCCCCTTCTGGTGAAGAAGACCGGAGTTTATGCTTAGGCCTGCGCTGAGAGGAAGGCAGCCAGTGATTTGTGATGAAGTGACCGTTGAAAAAAAAAAAAAACACGTTTTGGGTTTTATTTTTTGCTTCCTTAAGGATGATAGGAAGGAGGACTGCAAAATAACACCTCCTAGGAGGCGGGCTTAAAAAGACGTCTTAGAATGAACTCACAATGGTGGCAGTCCCGTCCTCCTTTACCTCCCTGCCCCCGTGGATGAGATGTGTCAGACCTGCCACACTTCCTAGAGTACTGTTACTACTCGTGTTCGTCTATGTGGGTGTAAATAGCCGCGTCGCAGGAACTGAAACACTCGATGCTGCAAGTGTTGTCGGGTGAAGAATTTACAAGGGGACGTACGAAGTGGGATGGCTTTTAAAATAAACTTTTTTGGACGAGCACGGGGGAAATTTTGATGTATGATGAAGGGCCCTTTGCTGGAGGCTGATGCTCCCTGCCCACAACCTTACTGGAAATATTTTAATTGTGGGTGTGGAAGGCATGTGTTTGGTGAAAGAGAATGTCCTATTCAAAAGATTTTTGGTTTTTTCTCTGTTCAGTAAAACGGTTAACAATCACAGAACGCTATATAGCATTTTTCATCTGACGAATTAATTATGATCTTTTTCTACTTCATGTCGTTTTTGCTCTCAGTATTTGGACAAAAAATCTTTGATTTTTAGAGGGAAGCCTTCCTGTCCTTGGAACTTTCAGGATTTCAGCCATACAGTTGAACACAGATAACTTTTAATACCCTGTGGTATATAAAGACAAACTCTTTCAGCGCTGGATGGGATATTATTTGCACAAAGAGGATATCTATGCACCAATGGCACTTGAATCTTTTCAAGTGCTTTAGGATTCCTGAATAACACTCTGTCCTTTAATACAGATTTTAAAAATGTTTTCTCTCAATTTAAAGGAGCTATAAATCTGTAATGTTGGATGAATCCGTTTGTTTTTCACAAGTTGTATGTGCGTTTTGTTTGAAGTACAGAAAGGAAGAGTGGCACTGAGGAACACAGCAATTCAAATACTGGAGGTATTAATATCTAATGGTACATGCGTCACGTAAGTTTAAATGAAGACAGGAGTAAACAAGGCTTCTGAAAGAAATGTATTATATAACCTCCTGTCCCAAGTTAATACAAAAGGTTCGATAATCCTAGCGTTATGTTATATTAAGTGCACATCTTCAAGCTCCCTATTATTGATAAAACAAATGATATCAAATTCATGTAGTAAATGAACAGTATTGGTTTCTCTAAGATCTTATGGCTCGCTAATTGTAATATACAGCTGACTCTGTAAGTCAAAGCGGGAAATATTTATAATTTTTTTGTAAAAACTGAAAGTTGATAAACTTACCTTTTTATGTGGTCTTGGCTATACACATATGTAATGTGGACATATACACCTATAAATCAAAGGAAAATGAGGATTCTAAAAATGACAAAGTGGCCATAGGGAATACTGAACATTATCTGCTTCTAACTGATATGTGTTACCAATTCATGTTGATGGAGTCTAATATGTGATTTTAGTAACTTATTATATATATCAATTTTTTTCTTAAATTGATGATTATGTGTAAATAAAATGTAAATAACTAAAGTTTTAGACTTTTAAAATAGCTGCGGTATCTTCCAATCAAAATATGCTTTATATCCATTACAAATTAAGGAATGATCAATGTCTCTTACAAACAAAATTTATGGGGTCTGCTTGGTAGATAAGGCCAGATACTGATAGGTGAAATGAGACAATTGGGAGGAACCATAATATTCCATAGGAAATTCCATCAATGTTGACACAGACTGTTTACTCACCCAAGGCAGTGCTAAATCTCTGACTTAAAGAAAAAGAACAGAGACACAAAGAAAAAAAAAGGGCGGGGTGGGGAGGGGAAATGCCATTAGATGGGGTGTCTGGTAAAGCAATTCGGGAAGTCTGTGAACCTCTCGAGTACCTCAGCCAATGGGAAGAAGTGGAAATGGCGGCCTGGAAATTGGAGGATAAAAAGAGGTGCATCCTGTAACAATTCGAGAGAACCCCATTGGAATGTCCTCCATGGCGTCTCCCTTTTATTCAAATAAAGTTACGGAACTCCTCTGTCTCCTTTGGACATAAACCTCTGGTGTTTGGTGCATGAATTTCCTAACCGACAATCTTGGTAAAAACATAACACATTGAGCTACTTTGTTCTTGTTTGGAAATTGTTCAAATGAAAACCTCACTGAGCCCATGTTATATGTTTTTTTAAAGTCTTGTTCAACTAAAAGAATTTGTAGAAATGACTATTTTGTCTGAGTATTATGATATTATTACATGCACAAGAAAGGTCAACTAAATTTATAATCATTTCAGTTTGTTTAGAAGATGGTGTTTGTACACAGCATGAGCAAATCTGGATTATTTTTTTTCCATTAAGGGAAATTAAATGCTTCATATGTTTTACTCCATTAGATATTACTGTAATCCACACTTTTAAAGAGCAAAAATGCAAATGTCGTTCACAATGGGACACCATGTTTTCTTAGAGGTGTTGGTAACATTGTGGTCACATAAGGTCCTTATAATAAGTTGACAAGGTGCTTATGAAAGCCATTAATTTAAACTTCTTATAAGCCTCTTTTATATACGTTATCATATAAGAAGTGTAATAACTTTTACATATTATTAAAATACAATTGACAAATCCAACTTTCCAATATATATTAACAATAATAGCCTTTTTATGTATTGGCTATAGTTTTTTATTTAGTGTATTCAGCATATAAGTATCCAGCTCAGCTGCGGTACATCTAACAGCTGCATTTAGTACGATAGATTACGTGAAATTCACTACAGAGCATAAATTATGAAAAAGTTGCATGAAGAAAGTGACAAGGTTAAGATGCCTATTAAACAAGGAACAGTTGAGAGAGCACTAGTGAGAAACCTTGCAAAGGGAGCATGGGACAGTCAGCAAAATAATTGAAAATAACGACTTGGAGGACTAGGAAAAACCCATGAACGGTAAAACTGCTCATGCCCTGAGAGACAAAGGTTTAAAAGTCCCACCTAGATGAAGATGGATGGTATCTCATTAGAGGGAGACCCCCGCAACCACCAAATGAGGATGAACATTGCACACTTGTGAAAACTGTGATATCATGTATTCCATTGCCCTTGTATAAGTGATGTGTATGGTGGGCGTCATTGGGGGGCAGCTGACATGTGTTCATGTTAACACCACCAATGCTTAATACTATAAATATGTGCTAATTGTGATAGCAAAGGCAGGTGGGGTTTAGGAAGAGAAATCCCCCTCACCTCCGAGCACTGCAATAAACATAACCTGCTCTATAAGAACAACCGTCTAATGGGTTGTTATTTTCTAGGCCCCTTTTTCAAGTGCTCAGTTGCCTTGTTTCATTAAAGACTGGTATAATATACAAGCGGTACCTGTAATTTTTGTTGATGGGATGCAACAAACATGTTTAATTTGCCCTGTTATGTAATTTTAGGTGTTATTGTACTTCTGTGCAGAATTTTAAAATAAAAGTGATGTATCAGTAAAATATTTTTATAAATTGAACATCATCGATGCGTATATATTTTTTTAATAATTGAAAGGAAATCAGCGTATTATCTGAATGTAATACAGTAATGCAACATATAACTGTCATCCTAAATGTAAGTATTCAAATGATTGGAAATCTGTTTAAGGCGTGAATACTAACAGTGGATAGAAGAATTAAGATGAATGTGTTGTAACAAGATGAAAGTTATGTTCTTTGCATTGACTTTAGTTCAAAGGAACAAGCAATAGCACTGTTACATAGGGCAGCCACTATTAATAATTACTGGGGAATATCATCATTAAAGTAAGCACCAAGTTCAGATGAAGCCTTCAGTGGTACAGGTAAAATTTAAAAAATAAAAGCTGAGGAAGCCTGAAGATTAACGAGTAAAATAGTTGTATAGGCACTTGCTTTAGGTTTACAACTTGATGGTGACCGAATCTACTGATTTTTTCCCCTGGTAAGTAAGACAGGGGTTTGTGAAGTTTTTTTTTCTTATCTCTAATATATTACATATTTTTACAACAAGAATTGTAATATGTAATTGAAATATACAATATTACTATTTATTTTTTTTTCTAAGTTGAAACTTCTGCCACTATCTCTACTATGTTAAAAATGTGCCTTCTGTTTGTATAAAAAAGTGGATATTAATTCTATTTTGGCAGATATTATCTTTTTAAAATGTATACTTGTAAAAACAGTTCTTCTGGAGGAAAAAATGGATAGAGACAAAGCTTAAGTATTTTTCATTTGAATGTTACAGGTCAGTTTTTGAATTAGTGACAACAGGCACTAGGGATTCTTGAATAATTTTCAATAACTATCAGATAATCTGGTTAAATATTAAGTTTTAGGCTATAAAATATATATAACAACAAAATACATTATATAACAGTTAAAGGGAGATCAGTGATAATTACGATTCTCTGCTGGACAAGTAAATTGTCCCAGTATTGTAATATTAGGTCTGTAAGAACAGACCTAATAACAGTTGTTTTTGTAGGGAAGATAAATGATTAGTTATATGTTATCATTGAAACAAGTTTGAAATCTGGCTAAAGATGCTCCTCAGGCTCTTTTCTCTAGATTCACTACTGGTGAACTCCAGAAAGGAAGCAGGTTTTATTCCTGCTATAACTTCCTGAACTTCTCACAATTATTTTTGTATTTAATCTGAGTGTCATATGACTTTATCCTCTCAAAAGTCTTGTTTTGGACAGGCACTGGGAAAGCAACTTACTGTTGTGTTTTATAATAGAGATATAGAACTGTATGTCAGTTACATAACAAATGCTGTGCAATTTCATACAAGAGCTGGGAGGACTGCTATGGATTAATTTGAGAGATTAACATAAAAGCATTTGGGTATTTTTATTTTTCACTTTTTAAGGTGTAAAGATAAATTGATACAGCTTCATAGGCCAGAAAGTTAATTTGGGCATTTATCTTCTGGCAAAGGACAGAAATTAAAAAATGGCCTAATGGATTGTTGTATTCAGCACAAGCTGATGATAGCCACACTTCTATGGATTAAAGAAATCTGAGAACATCATATCATACTTAAAATGCCTCGCCACTCCCTTTTTAATGGACTTGCCAGTAAAAAAATTTAAGGCCAAGAGAGAATTATCAAAATCATGTATGTTAAAAGAGTTTATTGGGCTTAGGCCTTTTAAAACAGATTATTTGAAAAAAAAAACAAAAACAAACCAGAACTTGTCCATTCTTCAGATACTTAAGTGTTAACCAACCATCTCAGCCAAAAAATTCAACAGCCACATAAAAACAGTCCACGCCTGGGATTGTTCTCTGGCATTGTGGCTGGTAATCACACAATGTTTTATGCTTTTATTCTTCAAAACAGGATAGTCGCATGCATCTACTGCCTATTGGGAATGGTTCCCGACTCACACTCCCAAGCTGTGCACAGGAATTGTTTGGGAAAGTATTAGCTGGCATGCTTTTAGCCTGTGTCAAGGTCTGTTTGAACATTTTAATACACAGTTTTAGACTAATTATTTCCATTTTTCTGTGAATGAAACCACCACAAAACATTTGCATTGCATTTTCCAGATACACCTAGTATGGCCTCCTTGGAGCGATTAGCCAAAAGGAAAGTNTAAAAATAACTTTTTTGGACGAGCACGGGGGGAAATTTTGATGTTTGGATGAAGGGCCCTTTGCTGGAGGCTGATGCTCCCTGCCACCACCAGACTTACTGGAAATATTTTAATTGTGGGTTGTGAAGGAGTGTTTGGTGAAAGAGAATGTCCTATTCTAAAAGATTTTCTGGTTTTTCTCTGTTCAGGTAAAACGGTTAACAATCACAGAACGGCTTAATAGCATTTCTATCTGACGAATTAATTATGTCTTTTTCTACTCATGTCGTTTTGCTCATCAGTATTTGGACAAAAATCCTTTGATTTTTAGAGGAAGCCTTCCTTGTCTGTGGACTTCAGGATTCAGCCATACAGTTGAACACAGATAACTTTAAATACCCTGTGGTATATAAAGACACTCTTTCAGCGCTGGATGGATATTATTTGCACAAAGGGATATCTTGCACCAATGCACTTGAATCTTTTCAAGTCTTAGGATTTCCTGAATAACACTCTGTCTTTAATACAGATTTAAAATGTTTCTCTCAAGTTTAAAGAGCTATTAAATCTGTAATGTTGGATGAATCCGTTTGTTTCACAAGTGTATGTGGTTTTGTTTGAAAGTACAGAAAGGAAGATGGCACTGGAGAACACAGCAATTCAATACTGGAGGTATTAATATCTAATGGGTACATGGTCACGTAAGTTTAATGAAGACAGAGTAAACAAGGCTCTGAAAGAAATGTATTATATACCTCTGTCCCAAGTTAATACAAAAGGTCCAAATCCTAGAATTGTTTATTAATTCACATCTTCAAGCTATCCATTTGAAACAAAGATAAATAATGTAGTAAATGAAGTATGTTTCTAAGTCTTGGTGCTTAATTTAATACAGTGTAACTCTGTAAGTCAAAGGGGAAAATATTTATAATTTTTTTGTAACAAACTGAAGTTGAATAAACTACCTTTTTAGGGTTTGCATACACATATGTATGTGGACATATACACCTATAAATTCAAAGGAAAATGGGATTCTAAAATGACAAAGTTGGCCTAAGGATACTACATTATCTGCTTCTAACTGATTGTTACCAATTCATGTTGATGGAGTCTATATGTGATAATTCGGAAATATGAATATGATTCATCTCTAGGTAGGGGACCACAGTTTCCTCTTACTTTCCTTTTGGCTAATCGCTCCAAGGAGGCCATACTAGGTGTATCTGGAAAATGCAATGCAAATGTTTTGTGGTGGTTTCATTCACAGAAAAATGGAAATAATTAGTCTAAACTGTGTATTAAAATGTTCAAACAGACCTTGACACAGGCTAAAAGCATGCCAGCTAATACTTTCCCAAACAATTCCTGTGCACAGCTTGGAGTGTGAGTCGGGAACCATTCCCAATAGGCAGTAGATGCATGCGACTATCCTGTTTTGAAGAATAAAAGCATAAAACATTGTGTGATTACCAGCCACAATGCCAGAGAACAATCCCAGGCGTGGACTGTTTTTATGTGGCTGTTGAATTTTTTGGCTGAGATGGTTGGTTAACACTTAAGTATCTGAAGAATGGACAAGTTCTGGTTTGTTTTGGTTTTTTTTTCAAAATAATTTTAAAAGGCCTAAGCCCAATAAACTCTTTTAACATACATGATTTTGATAATTCTCTCTTGGCCTAAATTTTTTTACTGGCAAGTCCATTAAAAAGGGAGGGCGAGGCATTTTAAGTATGATATGATGTTCTCAGATTCTCTTAATCCATAGAAGTGTGCGTATCATCAGCTTGTGCTGAATACAACAATCCATTAGGCCATTTTTTAATTTCTGTCTTTGCCAGAAGATAAATGCCCAATTAACTTTCTGGCCTATGAATGTACATCATTTATCTTTACACCTTAAAAGTGAAATAAAAAATACCCAATGCTTTTATGTAATCTCTCAAATTAATCCATAGCAGTCCTCCCAGCTCTTGTATGAAATTGCACAGCATTTGTTATGTAACTGACATACAGTTCTATATCTCTATTATAAAACACAACAGTAAGTTGCTTTCCAGTGCCTGTCCAAAACAAGACTTTTGAGAGGATAAAGTCATATGACATCAGATTAAATACAAAAATAATTGTGAGAAGTTCAGGAAGTTATAGCAGGAATAAACCTGCTTCCTTTCTGGAGTTCACCAGTAGTGAATCTAGAGAAAAGAGCCTGAGGAGCATCTTTAGCCAGATTTCAAACTGTTTCAATGATAACATATAACTAATCATTTATCTTCCCTACAAAAACAACTGTTATTAGTCTGTTCTACAGACCTAATATTACAATACTGGACAATTTACTTGTCCAGCAGAGTAATCGTAATTTATCACTGATCTCCTTTCCTGTTATATAATGTATTTTGTTGTTATATATATTTTATAGCCTAAATTAAATATTTAAAATTATCTATATTGAAAATTTATTCAGAATCCCTAGTGCTTTGCACTAATCAAAAACTGACTGTAACATTCAAATGAAAAATACTAAAGCTTTGTCTTCTATCATTTTCCTCCAGAGAACTGTTTTTTACAAGTAACATTTTAAAAATATATCTCATAGAATAGATATCCCTTTTTTATACAAACAGAAGGCACATTTTTAACAAATAT